>WNLO01000177.1:0-47405 GCA_021398005.1 Sporothrix luriei | reverse complement strand
CTGGGAAAGAGCGGGGAGAATAATCGCCTGATTCTTGTTTAGGAGTGAAAGTCCGGTCCGCCACTAGGCTCCGCTTAAAAAAAAAAAAAAAAAAAAACGGAGATGGCATTAATTCCACAGAATTTCGCAGACTATGGCGTACAAGCACCGGTGCAACAAAGTGGCCCTCTTTTCGGCGGAATAGAGTGCGGAATGCATGCGTTTGTTGCCTTCTCCCTTCTTTAGTTTTGTATCTTTTTTATTTGCCTATCTATGGCCCCTTTGACCCGCGTCGATGTGGAGAAATGGGAAAGGTGACAGATACAATTCCTGGTCGTAGATCCATGACACTATTTGGACACGGAAACCGACACGTATTGCGGTCAAAACCTCGCACTCCGTACAACACTACAACGAACGATTCTCAGCCATCGACCGGCAAAAGAAAAGCTCATATTCTGAGCAACGTCAGGTGTGGTGTTCCCCATAATTTTTTCTTTCTTTCTTTTGGAGAAGAGGGCGGTCAAAAGGTCAAACACGTGTGATTGGGCTTTGTTTTGACCGGCCCCTTATGGCCGTGCACCAACTGGTCCCCCATGTTCTGGATCGACCGACGGAGTACTCCGTGCTGCGAGTTTTGATTTTGGGGTTCCATCGAAAGGAAACGAAAAGCGGGTACAACATCCGCCCGGTACGCGGGACATTTCTCGCACATACAACGCCGTGATTTACTGCGTGCGTGCACTGACGGCCTCTCAATGATTGGCACATAATTTATTACTTCACCCGTGTACGAGCATCTATAACGGATGTTGATTCCCTATACTTCAGCCGCTTTCTTAAGAGTGTTAGTCAAGCGTCTAGCGCACCCTTTGGTATTGGTGGACAACGCTTTCATGACAAGGTTCAAAATTATTTACTTTGGACCATTATGTCTAGGACTTCACATAAATCGAATAGAAAAACATAGACAAGAAAAGTGGGTAGTATATACAAAAGTACACCGTATAGTCAAAGTTGACATATACTGTATACTAGTCTGGTACTTATATATACCTGTAATTTGGTTTTACAACCACATGTTCGAAAGTACATGAATGTATCTCCATCATGAGCGGGAGGGTCCAAGACAGCCCCCGCAAAAGGGGCCTAGCAGGTGTTAGTTCGAGCCATACCCCGACACAAGGGAAGGCAGGGGAATGCGGTGGCCCCAGTTGCCCATGCCTTGCTGGGTCGTCGTTCTAATTTGGAGAAACGTCCGTGTGTAATGCGACCTGTCGACTATTTTTCTATTTTTGTTCACAAGTACCTGAGTTTCGAACGTCGTTTTACGTCGTTGGGTCCCTTTAGTGCAGTGAATTCAGTTCTTGATATGGAAATCGACCATGATAGAAGCTTCTGATGGTAATCAACGTCCGGGCTCTGTGAAGCCGCCTTTGCGAAAGACTCATAAAAACACATCATGGCGCGGTATTCTCATAGGCATCTGGGATGTCGCATATAACGGTAATGTTTCTGAGCGAATTTCGACTTGTTTCCCGGTAGGAGACACCGCCAGAACGTTGACTACGAAGACAGACGAAAGGCTGGCACTGTATTGTTCCATCTACAATAAACTACGCGGCTTGTCTTCTGGGTTATCGACAGCAGACTTGGATACGGTGCGAGAGAAAAATAAATATATCCAGAAAAGAGGGGGCGATTGTTATGCAACCGGGTACGGGTCACGATATGCTTGAAAACTCTGTTCTCGATAGAGCTCCGAGTAAACGGAAAGAATGCGTTGGCGGCCCTACGTCGACAAAGCTCTGGACACGATGCTATTCTTTCAGCGGCAATGGAGGCTGTGGCACAATAACGAGAGCGGCATGCAAAAGACGTACATGTGACGTTACAAAACCGCAACAAGAGAATTATAGCCAGTTGTGCAAGACGTCATGATTCAAATTCGTTAAATAACGCGAAGAGTGACATTGGAACTCTACGTGGGTAATACTAAACAAGGAATTCATCGCAACCGTAAAGTCAAAGTGGTAACCTCGCGATGGTAGCGGCTGTAGCAGACACCGCAAAATCAGTCCGTCTCACTATCCCCCTCGGTTTCACTGCCACTGTCCTCAATGACAAACGTGGCAGATCCGGTCGTGTACTTGGGCGGCTCGTACTTGGCCTCGGGTACGACCGCATACTTGAGGCGGGTCACCATCTGCTCGCGGTCTCCCGAAACGTATCCTTCGTCTGTGTACCCAAAGGCCGTCTCCCACGGAGCACGCATGCTTTCGGGAATCTGCCAGCCAAACTCGGAGCTGCGGTGCCAGAGCCGAAGAAGATGGCGACGGGTCGCGCGTCCGGTCGCGAGTCCAGTCGCGCCGTCTTCAGCCGCGTCTTCGTACGAACTGCGCGAATGCAACACGGCCCAGTTGTTGATGAAGACCAAATCGCCCGGCTCGGTGTCGAGCTTGACACGGTGACGGTCGGCCATGGCGGAAACGACGACGAGGGCTTCGCGTTGGGTCGGCGTGAGCTCGGGGATTTGCTTTGCACGCGACGAGCGGCCCGCCTTCATAGCGGGGTGTGCTCCAAGGCGGCTGGGGTCAAAGCTGAGCAGGAGCTTGTTGTCTTCAAAGGCCAAAAGCGGAGCAAGGGTGTAGCGACTCTTGCTGCCGGACCTTACGACGATGTTGCGAGGTTAGTGAGCTGTTGAGGGCAAATCCAATAAACGGCTGGAGAGGATGCTGGTACATCGACATTTTTTTTCTTTTGGCTTCATTTTTGCCGGAGTTAACTTACATGTGGACGGGCCAGTCCGGCTGGGCAAGGACGTGAACAACGTCAGGGCGCTCGACCATGAGATCGTTATAGATCTTCCACGACGACGCCACCATGGTTTGCCCTCCTTTGGCAGCAACTTGGCGAACTTGGAGGGCCAGAATGTCGGTACCCATGTCACTGTGCCATTTCTGCATCATTGTCAGTTCAACACAACGAATATAGAGTGTGGAGGCAACAAGCTCTGTAAGGGGCGAAATCGTAAAAAGACAAAGCGACAGGAAATGAAAGACATACCAGCGATTGGTTCGTGTGAGCACCGTGTCGTTTACCATAGGGCACCGTCCACGTCTTCGCATCGGTGATATGTGCTGCCTCAGTTAGTTATCATGGGCGGGAAAGACGGTCGCTTCTTTGCAGGGGAAATGGACTTTAAATGTATTGACTGTGGGTTTATGGTGACTTTATAGTGAGTTCGGTGGAAATGTTTTGACCGATACGTACATATCACGTTGCCTTTCTTGTCCTGCATTCCGTGCTTGTCTCCGATGAAGTTAGCAATCCCCAGAAAGAGGAGGAGGTTGTCCGAGTCAGAGTAGAGGGATGGGTTGAGCCCTTTGACGATAGAGACACCCGAAGTGTTGTGGAGGCTGTTTGAGGCTGCGAAAAGAGCATCGCGGATGTTGGCAGGCGGCACGAAATTGTCCTTGCTGATCTCGTGGCCGTCAATTTGGAGAGCTATAGTTCGTTGTTAGTATAGTAGAACACAAGAGCAAGATATCCAGGTCACAAACGAGGAAAATGCTGTAACTCATTAGAAGCCGCCCGTCGATGACATACCTTTAAAGTCCGACAGCGCCTGTTCCAGGGCCTTGACGTCGAGCGGACTGAGATAAACGTGGAGGGCCTCGGATCCGTTGGCGCCCAGCTCGGCCAGTGGGCCCAATAGGCGAGATGGCCAGGTGCCAGGTGCCTGCAAGTCGCCAGCACACGGCTGGCTGTCGTCGAGGGACCGCATTCTGCTTCTTGAGTGAGGTTCGGGACCGCTAGATTCGAGGCTGGCTCTCCTGAGTGCTAGTGTACCCTTTTTTGTTGTCCAAGGAAGTGACTGCATCCTGTCGAGGACTATGATGGTCGCTGCCGCCGAATGGCGTGGTTTGTGGAACTCTGTTCGGGCGTTTCGAAAAGCTCAAGGCACTGGGATGCAAGTGTAGCTGCTGTGCGTCTGTGTTTGTCGCCTCGCTAAATGGTGGCAGAAAGTAAATATGGACGGGCACACCTGTTGTGCATGTCAGTAGTAAGTTCGTTAAAGACACAGAAGCAAAGACAGAGGGAGGCCAGCAGCAAATTGGGCTGCTCGCGACAGAGTCAAGCTATTTTGCTCTTTCAACAGCGCCAGACACGTTCCATGGACGGCTTTTAAATAGATGATAATGGTTGAGGGACGTAGCTATCGCAGGGTGGTTTACCTCGAAAGATGTCGAAGGGGAGATGGTGAGTGGCAAGCTGAGTTTGGCAAAAGGCGAGGTAGTGGTTCAAGAGAGCCCTATTTATACCCTCGAGAGAGGTTCGAAGTTCCAGGGACGAAGTATGCCCAGCAGCTGAGGGTAACCTGAGAGTATTGTGACGGCTGCTTCAGAATTATGATATGGCACCAACGCGACAGCTTGTTGGTGTGACGGACTGGTGATGACAAGGTCAGAGTCAGTTGACGTGGATGGCACCTCGTCAGCTGTAGGAATGTGATGATTAGATGCCGCCAAACTAAGGGCAGGGTGATTGGTTTCTGAGAGAGTGACCGGGGATGCTGTCCTTGATATAGACACACGCGAGCTTCCCGAGACGGAAAGAACAGACGAGGGACATATCCAACCAGTTGGATGGAGCGAGACGACTTACAAAAGAAAGCACAAGCAGCCTGCAGCAAGGGAGCGGGCGAGACGCAAGAGCGACGAGGACAGCTGCACAATTTCAGATTCTGTTTTGTCTGGAGGTCCACCGTCCCCAGAGGTGAAAGCTGTTGGTTGTTGCTTCCCAATTGCTTTCTACGTGCTGCAGTGTCTTGCTCCGTCTCGAAATGTGCACGCAAACCAGCTTCATGACCAGGGTTAAAGCGTGTTGCGGGATTGGATGGGAGCGATGGGGGAGTTTTGGGTCAAAGGCAAGCCAAGTCCGTCCGGCTTAGACTTATGTTCTCTCCAGCTTGTCACAAGCTCTTTTGTTTCGGGACGATCCATTCTGCTGCCTCTGTCCCCACGAGTATTTTGAGTCGATTTGGCGGATGGTAGAAATACGTTTTAGCCATCTTTTTTTTTAAAAAAAAATCAATTATTTTTGTAATTAATGTCCTCGTTCTATGTTCTCATGCCCCTTGTTAGGCAAATAAAGTACTCCTTAGTTGCGCCTCACACCCGAGTGGCGTAGGTATGTGCATCTTAAAAGCCGAAGCCGCTTCTTGTGCGTCTATTAGGTTTCACTCTGGGAATGTGCAATGGGGACGGAGATGCAAGGAAATTGTTCATAGAAGGGAAGGAAAGAATGAAACAGTCGTCGAGCACGCGGAGTCTGTAGCCAGGCGGCACCCAAAGCTGTGGACTTGTGTTACTGTCTCCAATGAAGGACTCCATACTCTGTAGGGCTATGGTCTTGGGTGGAGAAAGGCAGCCCATACTAATGGTGAGAGGGAGGGGTGTGGGTGGCTCTTCAAACTGCACCTGCATGCGCCGTGCAGAAAAACGCAAGCAATGTACTCGGTGGATATTTTTTCCCTTGCCTGGCTAGTCTCGCCCACAGACGGGGAGGGGAGCAAAAGGGCTACTTATTAGCAAAGAACGGGGAACCGGGGCGTGAAAGAAAAGCGTCGACGTTTCCACGACGGCATGAAAGGCCCAAAGAGGGAAGGAGGTTGCAGCAAGGCCGTGCATTGGGAAGGGCAATGCATGCGCTTACAATGATCAGCACAGACGCTACAGTCCGTCCTGTTCGCGTGACAAGGGTCATCTTCAGACGGCATACGGAGCACAGCTCTGGCTCCTTGCCTGACGAGATCTTTGCTGCTTGTGTCCCTTTTCCTGGGGGGCATATCTCGGATCGTCCGTGCCCCTTTCTGATGTCCCGTACCGATTCTGGCCTCTCTCGTGGAGCACCATCGAGCCATACTTTTGTCGTTGCATTGTGCTTCTGACCATGCAGAAGTTTGTGAGGTTGCAATATGTACGACTTCCTTTGATGCAATGTGTTGGCAGGCTGATGCAGGACGGGTAGGTCAGAGAGACTTGAGGTCCAAACAAAGAGCTGCCGAAGACACCTCCGTTTTTGGTCCGTCCTTGCCGGTCTGCCATGCTTTTGTTTACGGGTTTTCTTACATCACAGCAGGCGGAACCTGGCCTTGCACTTCCCCCGGCAATGAGGAAACCTGAAGAGGCTCGCTACAGGCGGCTGGGCCGAAAGGGTGTCCATGGCGTGGCGGATAAGAAGCACATAGCTGCGGAAGAAAATAAAATGCTGTGAAGGAAAGACGGAAACTTCAAACTCATCCCCAAAGACTGGATGTCGGGAGAGGACGGCTGCAATTGTGTGCTTGATCCGTCTCTTATGGCTTGGGGGACTACGGCAAAATGGCATGTTTCTGATCTGTTCGTAAGGATGGCTGAAAATGGGATTTAAGGTGTACTTCACCTGTTATCGTGACTGTCTTTCACCCTTTGCATGCTATCTTCTGTAGACGAAGGAGGGGCTCTAGTCCCAAGGATGCGGTCATTGCGTATTGTCACGTTGCTACGATCACAAATACAACTAAAAAAACCCGGGGAATAATCTGGAATTTGTGAAACAATGGCCTTGTGAAGCCCGACTGGTAAAAGGGACGGAGACGCCGGTTTTTTCTTGGGAAACGGCGACGGTGGATCCTTCTTCTCGTTCTCCGGCTTCTCCTATTTATGAATGCAAGTGAATGAATGATTTACAAAAAGGGCACAATCTCCCTATCATGATACTCCAGCTGTACTCCGTAGCTAGGTTCGGCAACTTGCGCAGGGCGCGGCTAAAATAAAATAAAAAAGTCATTGTCTTTGTAAGTAGTACTCCGCAGTTGCGGCTGTAGTTTGAGATAAACCCTCAGATACAAAGCTGCTGTGTTGAATACCGTTGTCGGTATGGGTGTGGAGGTGAACGAAGAAAACTCATGCTAGACATATCTGACTTCCGGGAGGGAGGGGGGACGAAGGGATGAGAGGGGTTTTGTTCGGCCGTTTACTAGGTTCCATTCGTGCATTTGTGGGATGGAGCTTGTCCCTGCAGCGTTAAGTGCGTGTCGATGCATGTATATCCAATCTTTTCACATCTATGTACCTACGTCCCAGGGCGTTTTCATGTTCTTCTTCAACTTTCCAGTCTCTCTATGCCTGGCGCTATTATGAAGGCAGGATCCGGAGTGACAACGGAACTCCCACGAGGTAAGACGGCGGATAACGTAACTTAATACGTTCTGGCAGCGTTTTCTTTTTTTATTGAATAAAAGATTCAAGGTAAATAATAGTAGTACGTATGAGCGGCTGGCGCGAAACAGCCGCGCAACAAAGAGATACCTGGAATGTTAGCACAACAAGTCCTGCAACATTCGTGCTGGATGGAACAATGGCATTGCGGCACGACAGCGGTTTGCTTCCTCTCGGCTTTAGCATCCTGGAGTGGCCTGGCCATCCAAAGCACCCCTGTCCATGTCCGAATGCATGATGCAACGGAGTACTCCGAATGGCGCATGTTCACACGGGCGCTCTAAAGTGTAAATATGATGGGGACATGCACAGCAGGTGTTGCCTGTAGAAGCTGTCAACCGGTGAGCCACTCGTCTCCATGAACAATCAATCGGCACTGGAGGCCGGGTGTTCTAACTTCGTCACCAAATCCAGGAATACGACGCACTGGCTTCCGGTCTGCATGGCCCCTCTTCGGTCGTCACGCTGCAGGAGACGGCTTTTTAAGCGTGAACAGGACTAGCATAGTTACAGTCACCCATTGCCTGCTTCCTTCTTCAATGTGTGTGGGAGACAGTGCAGTGGGTGGTCTAGTGATTGAAGGGAATTTTAGTCTTCTACTGAGACACGGGCGCGTGGCGGTTGGATTGGGGTTCTCTTCACTTTCATGCTTGATCCGTTTCCATTTCTTTTTTGTCATATTTTCTGTCTTGTCTTTTTGTCTTGTCTTTTTGTCTTGTCTTTTTGTCTTGTCTTTTTGTCTTGTCTTTTTGTCTTGTCTTTTTGTCTTTTTGTCTTGTCTTTTTGTTTCTGTTTTTTCTGGCCTTGTTTAGTTTTCATCCGTGGAACCTCCTCCTTTTCGTTCTACTTCAACGGGCTCTTGCTTCTTCCTGCACGCTGTGTGCAGCTAGGCGCCACTTGAAGCCGGGATAGGGTGTGAAAGGGAGGTATGACGCAGCTTCCATGCAAGAGGCTACATTAGTACCTACGAGATATTAAAGAGCTAGTGGCTCAAGAGACCGGACGAGGGCAATCCTTGCAACCAGAGGTGGGATGTGGGCAAAAGAAATGGGATCAAGCCGCTTGACTGTGAGCGTCATATGAAGCCTCTTGTCTGCTGCAGTTGCTGTGCATATCACGGACGACATGGAGGAACCGTGCCGGTTGTGGAGACAAGCAAAGTCGGGCGTGGACAAGCCAATCCCGGGGTTGAGCAACATGGATATGACAGAAGGACAACGTCGTCGTCACTCAGAATTCATTCGGGTACTAAGCGCCGTTGGCACCTGCTTTCGAAGGTGTGGGCTCTGTGGCGTTGCCGTTGGTGTTGGCTGGACCTGGCCAGTGTATTTCCAGCTTTTGTTCCCCAGCACTTGAATCGGCTCGGCCCTGTCAACTATGCCACCTCATAAAGTACGATGGCCGAGCGTTGCTGTACGACTAGGTCGGCGACACTATGCTACCACACCGACGGCCGATCCAGATCTAGAATCAACCAATAACTTGGGACATGAGTTTGACGGTCGCCGAATGTGCTTTAGTGCTTTTCGGTGTTTAGTCGGTGTTGAAAGAAGCTTGGGCCAAAAGGTGCGAAGTTGATGGCATCAGCAAGTTCCGCCGCGTGTACAGAGTAAGGAAAGACCACAGCTTTATGTATGCCAGTTTCTGAACAACGTCTCTGATGCGGCACGAAATTTTGGTAAAAGGACAAATAACGTACTTGAGCGGTGAGAAGGCAAAATTCTGCTAATTCCATGCACATACACCGACCAACGCTCGTTGAAAACAAGTAGGCCCCCACGAATGAGGTGGGGAAAACACCGAGTAGGAAGAAAAGAGAAGAAGAGAAAAAGAAGAAAAGAAAAGAAAAGGAAAAAAAAAACAGAAGAAAAGCGGCCAGGAACGAATTACAATGAAAATAAAAATAAAATATAAAAATACGGTGGCTAGCTGAAAGGCAATACGACGCAAGTCAGAATTCGGTAAAAATAGGCAGAAAAAGAAAGCAAACAACCAACACGTGAAGGAACATGTCGCAGAAGATCAAACCCAAAAAAGAGAGACGAGTGACAGCACGGGCTCACGGTGTTGCGTCGACTCACGCTCGTATTCCTGGCAGAGTAAGGCTGCCCGTTGAGAGGCCTGTGGGGGGGAAGAGGGTCAGACAATTAATAGTCCGTGGACTGGACGCACTAAGCAAACGCGACACGCATGGCCCTAGCCTCTTTTTTGCGTTGATGGAAAATAAACACCCTACAGCGGCAGGGATCGTTGCTTCTCAGCTGATCTCCGTTTGTACGTTGTTCTTGTACAAGACCAACAGTACCAAGTA
This sequence comes from Sporothrix luriei, assembly GCA_021398005.1. Lineage (NCBI taxonomy): Eukaryota > Fungi > Ascomycota > Sordariomycetes > Ophiostomatales > Ophiostomataceae > Sporothrix > Sporothrix luriei. The sequence continues at coordinate 37,850 of WNLO01000177.1, read as the reverse complement.
TCTCCGCACTTAAAACAACGTCAAGTAGACGCAGCCATGTCGGCCTGGTATGGTGGCTACGTGGTGGTCGTTTTCCCTTGCTCCTCTTCCCAGCTTCGTCAACCTATTCTCTCGCCTTCTAACGACATTTGATCAATTATGCACCTACAAGGGTAGGAGTCTATTCGTTTCTTCGATCGACGACTTTAAAGCTGCTCGGAGACCTCTTTATCCTGGTTCTTTTCCAGTCCAGCTTTACAAGTGCTTTCCCGTCGTCTGTTCCACCAATTTAAACCGTTCAAAGAGCAATCTACATGTAATCGGACTTTCTCTGTATTTCCACTTCGAAATGGCTAAGGGACCCTTGTCTTTGCACGCACCCGTAAGTGAAAAAAAAACAGTTTACCACAAGGTGCAGAAACAAAAGTGTGACAAGCAAAAGCAGAAGGGAAAGAAAAGAAAAGATCAGCAGAGGACAAAAAAAACCAGTGAGAGGACAGAGGCCACAGGCAAAGACAATGGGAGCCGCAGAAGCCAGCACCCACCGGAAAGCTGACCACCTGGAGAGCTGGCCTGGCCACCCCCTCCTCCCCCAAAAACTAAATGGCCAACGTGCCTCGCGGACAAAGCTGCTATTTAACTCGCCCACGCAAACCGGTCAAGGCAGGCCGTACTTGACGCCCTCCTTTCTCGATTTTGACCACCCGGCAATACCATCTTTGCAAACCGGTGAGGGGACGCAGCCGTAGTGTCCCGTCCGAGAACCAAAGCCCGGAACTCCACCTGGGCCTTTTCTGTCGCTTAAAAACCCACTAGTCATGCCATTGTGTGTTCTTTGGTTGGTCGTCGTTGTTACCAACTGTCTGCCGTCCTGCCGTTGTGCGTATCCTTACTTAGTATGCCGAACGCGAAAGGCCGTTTGGTTCCCGTTCTGTAATAATCATTGCACAGAGCGCGGCTCGCGTCTCCCTCTGTGCTCTGTGCTCCATACGCATCAGAATGCATGGGGGTTGTTTGCCACCATACCCCTGTCCTTTTCCTTCTCGCCCAGGTCAAGTCCTTCTCTCTTGTCACCAGGCGCCTTATTTTCTTGTTGTCTTTGGGTCTTCACCTCCCGGGCAGCTTTCGAACGGGCGAGAGACAAAACTGCCGGCGGCATTCAAAATATCCACAGACTCGGCTTTGGGGAAATCGAATACTCTTTCCGCGTCTGTCTTGCCTCGTCGAGTTCTTTGTCTGTTCTTCTCTTCCACAGCATTCATCTACCACCCTCCCGTCATTTGCTGTCCCTGATCTGCATGGCTCTCACAGCACAAACATTGTCTATGAAGTGCACGACCTCATCGTCTTTGCTCCTTGTCTTCGGATAGCAGTCTCAAATCGGCACATCGGCAACAACGTGACACCTCCTTGGAATGCTAGCATATCAAGAGCCGGTGAGCTTTTGCATGCGCCCTATTTGTTGTTGCATCAGCCCCCCTCAGTTTCTCAGACCGCTTTCTTCCGTCATTGTTGTCTGGAAGCTCCCCCCCCCTCCCATTCGCCTTTCTTGTACCTTTCGCTTTCACTTTATTCTCTATGCTTACCTTGCTTCCTCTCACATCCTTTTCATCAAACCACCTCTATTTCTCGTAGCTCGTCATTTCCCCTCCTTTTTGTCCCTCTCTCATTTTTTCTAGCTCTCTTTTGTTCAAGTCGCACAACGGCGAACCCGGACGAGCTCGAAAACAGGAAAGGAAAATTCAAAGTGACGCTGCATCGCTCACCTCTCTCCCCCCTAAGGCCATTCGACACAGGGAAGAGTGCACAGCGCGGAGCACTGCGTCTCTTGTGACGGGTGAGTGACACCTTTGTCTACAAGGCGGCACAATCGCTCGTGGATGTCCAGTATTCGATGCCACGGACTGACGCAAAATAAACAGGGTGTGTTAATTGCCCGCTCCGAGGCTGTTGAACACGCGCTTCACGCTGTCGTGTACTGTGTTGTGTACGCAGTGCATGTACTTTGGGCAGCGAAGGAGCCGCAGAGCGAGGACGGGACGTGAGCGGATGCAACGGGGCGTGGAAACAACACATTGAAAAGGTTAGCGGCAGGAACACTCTTTTGTCATCCTCCTCCCCGGTTCTGGGAGCTCTCGGAATCGCCCTGGCCAACCTCTACCCCCCGTCTACCCCCCATCGTTCCATTTGCCCTTCCTTGTCCCAGCCTGCCGATTTCTCTGGCTGTGCCTCAATTTTCCGACGTGCAACGGCCTGACGTCTGTATCGCCGATTTCGCTGACCGCAGTACAACAGAAACCAGCTCGACCGCGTGCGTCTTGTTTGATGTTGTCAGTAAAACGCGGTCACTGTTGCATTTTGGTGCATTATCCCAAATTCGCGACCCATTGCTGGTTGTGAAACGCCGACACATAGTACCACTACGACATCCCAGAAAGGGCGAGTCGATCGTGTGGGCCAGCAACCGTCGACGAAACCGACACGCGCGCGCCAGTAGTTGGGAGATCGGTGAGATACAATGCCTCGTGCGAGATATGCAGACAACGACCGTATAACGACCGTCAAGCCGATACGCGAAGCTAACGCGACAAGTGACAACCGACCTCCCGCGCGCCACGCCGTACAAATGGAGCACGGCGCACCTTCCCCATCAAACGTAGATGTAAGTTGCATGGTAGTCGAAGAAGGCAGGTGCCTGGTTCGCTCTTTCCTTGCCTCAGACTTGTCCCCGTCTAGATATTTTCATTGCCTGTCCCCGTCTAGATATTTTCATTGCCTTCGCCGTGGAATCACGCTTGCTACCATTTTTGACATTCGTTCTGCTCGCCTCTTCAACTTCTATCTGACGGGCCTTGTCTGCTACGCTCATTCGTAACGACGCATCTGGAACTACTGCCTGCTTCACGTCTTTGGCAGCACGCCTATGTGACCATATGCCGCCTGCAAAAGAATATACTCCCACGCTACCTTGGTCCCGGACAGCCCGCAGTGTTTGGCACACATTTCCTCTCTATTGTTCCCATCGAAAAGACACGGCCAACCAAGATCATATATGCGAATTCTGACTTTTGCGTCTAGGCAGCCGACAATCTCAAAGCGCCACGCCGTCGCTCGATCAGCAATGGATCGGACAACAAGAGAACAAGACTTGATGTTCAGGACACCGAAGGTATCCAGCAGGCATATCACGGACATTATGCCTCTGTCAACTCACAACCAGTGCCTACCGGCGCGTCTGCACCAGGTCCGCCACTTGCCTACTTTGCAGAGCCAGGCGATGTCCCTGGACAGATGGCGGCGCGGCCTGCGGAGCATGCGTCACGGCCGTTTCCCGGCACACTATTGCGACCAACCCGGCCATATAACCCGTCTTCCGATGTGATCCCACCCGGCTGGGGTCCCCAGGTTCGCTCGACGCCCTTTCCTTCACCGCCTCTGGCTTCGCCTCTATTAGGCAACCCGCTCTCCCGCCGAGACTCTGCGTATGCCGCCAGTGTGCAACGCACATCGTCTCCCAGTGCCAGCAGCAACAGTTCCAGAGGCGACGACAACCGGCTTCCGTACGCGCCTATACGTGCTCACGACCAGAGCAGCGCAACCCACCCGACAGCAACGCCGGCATTCGGCTCAGAGAACCAGTTCACCGGAAGCACGAATGGATTTGCGGCGCCGTTTCCTCCTGCTCATCGCGGCTCATGGACAAATTCCGAAGAAAGAAACAGTGCACGATACAACCCCGGGAGCCTCAGTAACATCGTAGACGGGTTTTCCTCAACGGCATCTGCCCCCACGCAGAACACGATCCCAACTCCTGTTGCGGGACGGGAACACAGAGCTGAATTTTCTGCTGATGCAGTGATTAGACACTTTCAGCAGGATGTTGCCAATACCAACTACGCCAGAACACACACCAATCTTGGCCACGGGACGTTCACGCCTGCGTTTGGTGCCTGGACACGGTCGCACCAAAGCAACAGAGCCAATACGCAGCCACCAGTACCGGTGCCTCGACGGTCGTCTTCGGATTTCGTGCCTGCTGCGCCTCTTCGCAATATTCTTCACCCAGTTGACGAGACTCCGCACGCGGGTGTTCCCGAGGGGGCCGGGACAGAAAGCCAAACCTTTCCCAGTACTGCCTCGCATGTTACGTCTGGGTCGGATAGTGTCCCAAGCAGCACCCAAGAGAGCCTCCCAAACGTCGCTCCGAAAGACAATGTCTCGACCGACAATGGGCCACCCGCTACCCTCGCAACTGGAAATGAGATTCAAATAGCTCCCAACGCTACCCCTGAGCAGTCCACGAACAGTCGCCGGAAGCAGGAGAGGCGCTCCCGAAGTACCTTTTCCGTGGACCAACGCAACGAAACTAGCCAAACCCGTGCTATCGGCGCATGCCTTCGATGCAAAAGTCAGCGTGTCCGCGTAAGTAAACGGATCGAACAACAGACTTTGAAACAATGCACGGTCTCCTTCCAATACTAACCTATCCAGTGTGTTCCCTCACCTCTGGGTCCGTTCCACACATGTCTTACCTGCCAGCAGGTGTCTAACAATTCCAAGAAGGTTCTCCACGAAATTCGATGCGTTCGCTGGCGTATGATTGCTATGACGACATACCGTTCTGGGGGCCTCGGCCTCACCCGGCGGTGGGATGGAACTACCGTCCAGGATGTCGGTGACTGGACGGAAATCAAGACGCACGAGATAGAGATGAAGCTCTTTTACACTAGCTATATGCACAGATATGATTTGTGCGACATACCCGTCAAGTTTCGCGTCCGTGGCTTTCGGCCGGTCGACGGCGATGTCCTTACGCGAAAGTGGATTAAACGAATCAAACTCGATGACGGCAGTACGCGAATTGAGAAACGGTTTATTCAACTCCCCCCATTCGCACTCGCCGACGCGAATGCTACGGTCGATATTTTCAGAGAATATTTTGATCGAAATGCAGTCCATGCAATGGGGCACGTTGCCAAGTTTTCGCATCCCGTCATCAGAGATCATCTCAGAGCAGCGATTGCTCACTATCACAGCCTTCCGGTAGGTGCTTTTTTTTTATTCTGCAATAGGCGCTACTTCGGGGCCCGTACATGGCCTTTCTATAGTCATACATATGCTGACAACAGGCACAGGAAGGCGACGTCGAGAAAATATTTATGCGAAAGTTCATCAAGCTGTGGTTCTGTGTCCGTACGTGTTTTCCCTATATCCTCTTGCAAAGCGTCCATCCGTATTTAGCCACGGCTAACCGAGTGTGTCATAGGATTCACGACAGGATCTTCTTATATCAGTGGGCCTACAAAGCTTGGGTGCCTGCCAGTCAACGATCCCGACTATCCGCTCGCAGACAGGATATCTGTCCCGCGAATGATCACCGCACAGTGCGACTCAATTATGGTCTCCCGGTTTTTGCGACCACTGACACAGGATCTTATTCCTGAGTTTGAAAAATTCTTTCGCACGGGGAACCCGGACAATTGGTTCATGCTTTACGTTTGCACATTCATTCTTCTGTCGGAGGTGTCCTTGTCGTGTCAAGACCGTCATCGTCATGCTCAAGAAAACTGGCTGAAGGTAACCCAACCCGCCTTTCTGCTTCGATAATATGAGTGTACCATATATAACTTACACACACTGACGTCCGACCTTCAAATCTAGCAAAAATACTCCCTTCCTGAATTTGTTGGTGAGCTGCAGTTTGGGGCCAACATCATCCTGTGCTATTGGCACTATTACCGCACAATGGATCCTATGGATGATGGATGGGAGATCTTCTGCAAGATTGTCGAACCTCCTCTTACTCCACGTCTCGAGATCGAATCAGCAAAAGGAAAAGGGAAAAAGAAGGTCCATCTTACTCAAAGCCAGTTTGATCTAGTCACATCGCACTGGAGAAACTTGGTTGAATTAGGTACGGTTTTCTCCACGAATCTTTCGCCTCTCAGTATCTGGACACATAATTTTGCTAACTGCTTCTCCCATCACAGCGGCTTTGATGGACACGAAATATTACCGTGAATGCTTTGAACACCCTCTGTATTTTGTGTGTCAGATGTACATTAAAGGCTGGCAAATTCGCGACATTTACAAACGTGGACCACCAGAAGAACCCGAAGAGACTATCTGAGCGATGCGGCATTTACCGAAAACGAGTCATGATATCCTATAATTTGTACTGCGGCGTTTGGAATGCTTTTGTCGTTTTCAGCAGTTTATAAATCAGTAGAAATTACACGGTAGTACTTTCAACGTCGGAGCGATATTGATAACTATAGTTGTGTAGATCGTAACCTTGACCCGTAATACAGTTTCTTCCCCTCAACGCCTTTCGAAGATGACCTTTGTATATCTGCATTACATTGGTGACAAAACTCAAACTTTTCGTCGGTTTTGTTCACATACTACTAGACGTCTAAGTTGTTCATATGGAAATATATAACCGAAGAGGTTACTCCTCGCCATTTTAGTTTGACCAATTTTGAAAACCTGAAATCCATTCCTCAACACATAATCTCATGACGTGGAACGGAGTCAACAGCCATTTATTTACGGCCGATGGCATGGGAAACATATTGCTGGGCAATTCTCAGCTAAGCTCATATTTCGCCTTATCACTGTGATGCAGTGAGGAACAATCCTGCAGCCTTGCACGACTTAACGCGATTTGGATTATATTATTGTATATTTTCACGTTTCACAAGAATTGAGAAAGAGGGCAAATTAATACAGGTCACAGACGTTAAGTGGATAAATATCCATAGCTGACGATACATATTTGGGGCCCTAAGAAATGTCTACCCGGATTTAAGCATTCTCAGCTGTATGCCTGTATCGGGTTTAGATAAGAAACTGATAAGAAAAGTGGACCGGCGCTCTTCACATCTGGCTTCTTTCATCCATTAAGAAACGTCCCCACAGACATCACAACCGCGCGACAATCACGTCGCTGAAGGCACAGAGGACGAAATGCTTTTTTGCAACAAACGATAATAGATACGACACCAATCCCGGCCCGAAAGAGACACCATTACCCAACTCTGCCCACCAACAATCCTCCTCTGTTCTCGTTCTTTCTCCGAGTACCATACCCCTTACCTGTGCTTTTGCTTCCTTTAAGCAAGGCGTGCGTCTCTTATTCGTTAATCCATACCCGGAATTGGTCGCCATCATGTCCGAACTTGAAACATTCACCTTTTATCCCCTCCGCATCGACTCCCAGACGAAGGCGCTGAGCAGCATCGAGCCCACGCGGGCGCTAGACAACGAGCTGGCAGCGCTGAACCAACTGCACCGCGCTCTGCTGGGCATCGACGGCGGCGCTCCTGTCCCGCCGCCGCCAATCCCAGTCAACCCGAAACGCACTGCCAATGTCAATAAGCTCCGTGATTCTGGAAATGCCGACTTCCGCAAAGGCCGCTACGCGGAGGCCATAAAATTCTACACCCTCGGCCTGCAAATGGCACTGACACGACCCGTGTGGGAGCCGCCACAGCTGGTGCACGAGGAGGTTGCTACTCTGTACGCCAACCGGGCACAGGCACACATGGCAACACAAGGATGGGCCGAGGGCGCAGTCGATGCAGAGGCAAGCGTCGAGGCCAAGAAGACGGGCAACGCCAAGGCATGGTGGCGGCGCGGAAAGTGCTTGCTGGAGATGGGCCGGCTAGAGGAGGCACAGGAATGGGTGCGCCGTGGCCTCGAGATGGAGGGCGAAGAGCATGACCTCCTCGCTCTGCGTGCCGAGATCGAGGGCCGCCTGGACAATGCCTCTGCAGCCTTGTAACGGAAATAGCGGAGCAGGCAGATAGCTCTTAACAGAAGAGGGGGCAGTTTTGTTTTATTATTACGAGCGCCTTAGATAGTGTACATATTTCGTACTGTTATGATGATTAAAAACTCACGTGTGTTCCAGACTCGGATTCATATACATGACGGTACAGTGCTAGACAGGCATGTGTGATATTTCCGCATTCTACTAAAAATCACTCAACATAAAGAATTGTAGTAGCGCTCGAAAACGCAAACTAGACCTCCCCTACTTAAGCAGCCACGACGCAGATATGGCACAAAAGAACGTCATGAAAGGAAACAAAATGGTTGATGTAGCTACCGACAAAGGCAACCGCCGGGCGTAAAGACCAAGGAGATAAATGCAGGAAACCCAAACAAAAACAAAAGAGGCAGAATGGTAAACAAAGTGGAACTGGACGCCTGAAATAGGAAACCGACATCAGCATAGCGATGGTATTTCTCTCGCCGATTCATAGAGCAATGAAAAAGAAAAGGCGGTATGCCGACAAAAGCTAGAGCAGTCACCGTATGGCCGGTGGCGTGTCCCGTATCGAGCGGGTATCTCCATGAGTGAACGTCGCTTGGGGTATTATGTTGACAACGATCGAGGGCGAGCTCCGCAGTTGAGATAGTGGGGGCTAAGGCTTCAGAGCATGTATGGTTGTGTCCTTAGTTCTTCTCCTTCTCATTAAATGTCTCCTCCGTCTTCTTGGTCCGGGGTAGACGCATCTCCGCGTCTTGTCCCGTCATACGGCGGTCGAGAGCGCGGTCGAGTTTGGCCCCCAGCGCAAGCTTCTGGAAGACGGCTGTTTTCTCCTCGTTGAGAACAACCCGTTGCTGCTGAAGAGCCTTGTTCTCCATACGGTCGAGGCCCTTCTCAATGGTTTGGATCTCAGCTGTGGCGGAGTCGGTGGTCCGAACGGTTGGGGCATACGACGGGGCCATGCTGTAGGTGCTGAAACGAACAGAGGTGTGGGCCTGAAGCGAAAGTAATGGCAAAGTGTCAGCAGCAAGTTAAGACAAGACGAAGCATAGAAACACTCATCGGCAGGCTCTCGTTACAAAGACGTACCGAGGGGGCCATGATCGGCCGCGCTGACTCTAGGGAGGTAGGCATGGTGATTGATTTGGCCGACAAAGGGAGGTCGAGAATGAGAGCGGATGTACCTAGAAGGCACTGAACGACAACTATTGGCTTTCTGGGGTTGTGCAAACAAGTTTCGTACGATTTCGTGGGTTTTTTCAAGGGCGGTTGCCTGCAAGAGTTGCCTTTCCAGTCCGGTTGTTTCGCGCAGGTTGACAACAAAGCTGGTGGTAGAAGGCGTAAAGGCGGTGAAGCGGGGGGGTTGCGCAGATGTGCGGTTGTGGCGATGATAGTGTACAATCTCGACTGAAGATGAAAACCTGATAATGTGGGCGACAGAGGAGGATTGCTGCGAAACGTGGGTAACAGAAAATGAAGATACGTTCCGTGAGTGTCAGCGAGGAGGATAAAGTGACCGTTTGGAAAGTCCACCTCCGTGACTAAAGTGCGGGCGGTCAGCGCCGTCACACGTTTTCGGCAGGCTCTTTCCTCCCTGTCTGTGCCCTCGTTGTTCGGCTGCAGAGTCTAACAGGGCTTACGGCACTAAAGTATGAACTAAGCGTCTTCGGTTCTTAGTGGCTGGGGTCCAATCTCAAACAACAAGGGGTGCAGGCCAGACAGGGCAGGCCTGATCGAGCACGGTAGGTAATAAATGGGTGATTCCCCGCCCCCTTCTCGTTTTTTTAGGGGGCATCGATAGATGGGAGTGTTGAAAGACATACGATTAAGTTGGACTTGAAAGGTGAAGGAATACGATGCATGTAAGCGAATTCCATTTATTCGTCCGGGTAATGGCAGGTACACACATAGCTCTGCGATCTGCCGCCCGATATGGGCCATCGCACCTTCCGAAGGCTGCTCCCCTTAACCCTTTGTCGCTCACTGTAAAACGAAGGAAGGTATTACTACGCCGCAAACAGTCGCCAAGGATGCTCCATATAATGATTTGGGTGCAAGATCAGCATACACGTATGCTGACAGTGTCCTACCAGACGGTTTCCCCTCGACCGACACGACGACTTCTACGGGAGTACCTTCAAAGCGCCCTGGCGGCATGCCATGTGGTTATCATTGAGCCACATGTGTTTTGGCTCGCCAGCCCATCGTTCTTGCCAGAAACAGCCCGCTCTTTCGTCGATCAAGACAAGTAGGTTAGCTAGCGCGACGCATTAGCGGCAGTGATTTGCTGATGAAATATGGAAGGCGCAATCATGCCGCAAACCTGGCTATGGTAGACCATACCTGGAGCAATTTACATCGTTCCACGGTTGCATCGTAGTTCCGACTTCCTTAGCAGTGTTTTGTGGATCGTGAGTTGCTTTCCCCGTCCATGCATGGCCAGTAACTAACTTTTTCAAATCGACCGCTAGACCATGCTTCCATGTGGCACGAGTGCCCAACACCAACTCCGCCATGAGCTGGCCATACCTTGCAACCAATACGACTCCCCATCACAACCCCAATTTTGCCCCGGGCCACAAAACGACAGGAAAATAAGCGGGTGCGGCCTCCTGACGGCTCTTCAGTAGATTACCTGGAAGCCCTGGACTTGTCAAGTGTTTGCTTGACAGCCCACCTCCTCACTTGCCACGCCAATTGGTAAAAGGCCCACCACGCGTGTTCGTGGTTGGCCGGTCGATCAATCACGGCTCGCCCTTGCAAAGCGGAAGAAATAGCCGACCCTCTTCCCACATGTTAGACACGTGGCAGGAGAGTGTCCCGCCGTCGAAAGATTCTCCAGAGAAGGCCACATTATGGAGCACACAAAACCAGGGAGCCTGGAGTATGGAGAGCGAAGAGAGGAGAACGAATTAAGTCGGCCATTTACTGAAAACTCTCGCCAGTCTCCTCTGTCGACTAAAATCCTTTATGACTAACCGCATCTACCAGAAAAATATGGAACGTTCAAAGATCCACGTTGGGACCCATTGGAAATCACCATGTCCCAAGATTCGATGCTCGTTCAAAAAAAGATGGCATGCGACGGATTCATGCCTTACGATGTACGCCGGGAGTAGACGATGAGTACCCGAGGCGGTAGGCGGGAACATATGCACGATGTCCGTATCTATCCCGACAGTTCTTTCAGTGAATATCCATGCAGCTGATCGTTTAAACACTCAACTCGCACAAGATCTAAGTTCTCTTGCAGGGGAAAAATGCCGAATTTTGAACGCATCTCGCACGTTTTTATGATGTCCTTGCGAAATGGGTCGCGACGTTATTGCTACAGCATCCGATTCTCACACGCCGGTCACCGCTTTCCATTTTCTCTGGGCATTCACTTCCCATACGAAGTGAGTTCTAGATTTCGAGAGAATTTGAATTGCAAGCCACAGGCTGACCCGCTCCAGTTCATATCCTACCTTCAGGTCGTTGTTATATTGGTGTCAACGAGCACCACAACATCTCGTGAGAAATATGCCATTGTGCCGATCTTCCTGCGTGTACGGAATACATTGACCGAACCTCTCCAGTCTGGCTGATAATGACCCGTTTGAGTCTGGTACACGGACGAACCACTATCTGCTTTTATCCTTGCCCTTCCCTTTGCTATGCGAGGAGGACTTCTTGCCCTCCGGGCCATGGCGGCGACTCCCCGAATTCGAAGTGTCTGCCACCCCGCCGGCGTATTCATCGCCATAATACCCATGTCCGTCGCCGCCGCCATAGTCGCTATACATGCCGGATCCGTCCGTTATGCCACACGAAGACGACCCACCGCATGCTACATCGCTGCTAGACTTTCTCGATTTCTTCTTTTTCTTCGTATCCTCGTCCGGCATTGGTCCAGCGCTCTCTGTGGCAACTACGATCAGAATCAAAGCGTTTTGCCATTATTCCAAGGCAATGGCCGGGAACACACAAGATACCGGATGGACGCATGGGGAACATACCGCTGCGTGTGCAATTTTTGCAACACCCGTGGTCACACGTCTCGACCCACTCGTACTCGTCCTTTTGGAAGTTCTTCTTCCACGACGGATTTGGGTATGTGCACCATCCTTGGGTGTTCGGACCCTGCTTACACGTGCAGCAGTCCCAGACACCGCCGACTTCTTTAAAGTGGCAGTTTTTCAGCGGGCATCGAGTCTTGGCCGGCTGCGAGATGGCATATGTCGTTTTGTTGCAGACAGTTGCGTGTCCCGTTGTGACATCAATCTTGGCCCTCGGACAGTAATGCCACTTAACTGACTGATGGCCACACGGATGGTGGTGTGGGTGGCCGTAGCACATCGTGACAACAGTCCCCGTTGTGTCAAGGTGGGTACATGGGACAGTTGTGGTGTCTATCTTTGGCTGTGTGTGTTTAACACCAATATGCCTATGTCTGTTGCGTGTCTCGATTTGTTGAATCACTCGAGTTCGGTGTGTTCCTTGACAAGAACAAAGAGCACAGCAAAACCGTTCAGGAAACGTCGGTGGCCTTATCTACGTACGAATGAGGCAAAAGGTAAAAGGTAGTTGGCCTTCTGTCTTTCTTATATACTGCGAAAATGAGACTGCACAACGTTGCCGATCTAACGACAGAGACTCGTTTGTCCATATCGAGCTTCTGTCCGAGCCGGCCAAACTTACGCCTTGTTGCAGATACCCGGAAATAGGTCGTGTGTGTCGGTCGACGAAACAAAGCGAGACCACATCACAGACAAGTCCCGAGGGCATGGGTAGATTGGCGCCCCTTGCGTCTACCGTCCGTCAACCCACCAAGCAGGCAGCCGATCAAATGGTGAATAACAGTGGCCTTTGGCCTTTAGATGATCCGACGCCTTGGTGCCGGGCAGATTGTGTTGGGCATAGCCTTCTGATGTGTGAAATGTCTTAGGCGCTGGGGCACTCGACATCGCGGCCATGGGTAGGGGTCGCCACGTCCAAGACATCGAGACGCAAGCTGCAGGCGGCATTGCGACACTGAGACTTGCCCTCTCGTCCCTCGTGGAGGTAAAAATTACATGGCAAAAGCTGTGCGACAAATGGGGCCTCTCCATTTCAGTCACCGACTCTGGCCATTCCTTCACGGAAACTTTCTGGTCTAGCACAAACGGAGGTCTTGTTGATAAGGCGATGACACTAAACATAACTGCACTTGCCTTCCGAGGAAAGTGGCCAAAGTGCTGCGCACCTGGTCCAACATCCCGCCAATGCTTACAGAGCAAACAAGGTTAGCTGCTATCTCGTTGGCGGTTCAGGGTTGTTGTGTTTTCCTCCTTCTTCGGCCACGCCCAACCATCAAACGCCGGGAAGCTTTATCTGTTTGAGACCTCCCAGCTCCCAGGTGGGGGTGCACATTGGTGTGACGGCAAACACAAATGCCGTGTAATTACTTCCGCAAGATCAGATAGATCTAGGTACGAAAAGTCGTGTGTTGCGTTTTGCAAGATGTTGTGGGTTCCCACACCATCGGTACTTGCATAGTGCTGTCCACTTGTCGCCGGCTCCACCACACAATGGCGAATCAATTGTCGACGGAACTTCGCTCATGTGTGCACGGCTACGAATGCAACGCGAACAGAGATCTTATCCATTCTAGTTCCAACAAACAGCCCTATCCGACAGCGCAATATCGAAATGGAGCCGTTTGTATATTCTTGATACGCCCAATGTCTGCGGCCGACATTTATATACCGGCACATGTTGGCCATATTACACCCCGCTGCTTCGTGCGAAAGGGCAAATGGTGCTACGGGTCTCATGCGTGGTTTGGGGAGCTTGTGAGCCGTCCCCGATCTCCCATCCGGTTTCCAGCGAGTGGATGATTTCCAACTCGCCCACCATTTCGCCAACATGCGTTACACTCGTTTTATGTGCTCTCGACCTACACATGCGTGCATGCATGCATGCATACACTGTGCTGTATGCAGCATGCAGTGTCCGAATTTCCCACGATCTGGGTCGCGAATCTCGTCTACCCATGGAGTCTTGTAGCGCCCGCTGTCTTGGGAAAGACAAAATGGCTGTGCATCCCGCCGGTCCTCAACACTCAGACATGATTTATCGCTTGCACTGGAAGACGTGTAGCCTGTTTTCAAAGGGCCAGCGACGGTATGAAGTAGCTGAAGCAAACGGCGCCATAGTAGTGGCTCTGTTTATTTGTGCCTTGAGCTGTTTAGCTGCTGTTCTGTAAGAAAGACGACGATTTTGCAATGTGGGGAAGAATTGCGAGACCGAAGTCGGTCGCTTTAGTGCAGGAAAAGGTAAATAAAAGAAAAGGGGGTGATGTGGCGACGAATCGGCGGGAAAATGAACGACCATACGCCAAACGGAAAATACACCGCCACCAACAAACGAGAGAAAATCGACATCTCATATACCGAGACATTGTTTGCACAGACTCGTCGGTGACAGACCGCCGACTAATACGCGGAAAACAGCAATGGCGCTCCGAAGAGAAAATATGAGTTTGAGGAAATAGAAGCCAAAATTAGCTGACAAAAAGCAAATGTCCTCCCATCGATTAAAGCCAATAGCAAAAAGCCAGATACCAGCAACGGGCCCAAGCAAAACTGGACGGAAGAAATAAAAACCTTGAAAGAAGCAAAGCAAAGCAAAGCAAAGAAACGAAACCTCGTCAGCAAAAGCCCCCTTCTAAATATGAACTGGCGTCCCTAGCTGAGTTCACCGCTCCGCAGCCTCGCATTCAGGACAGCAGATGTGCTCGCACTGGACTCTGTTGCCTTCGATAATCATGATGCAGCTACAGCGGCCGCGCTCGTTCCAGCCCTTCCCGCACCAGCAGCAGTTCCAGCAACGGTCCTTGGCCTCAAAGGGACAATCCGGCAGAGGGCACTTGGGTGCCAGCAGTGACGTAGCTGCCGTTTGAGGGTCACATGTAAAACTAGGCGGCGTTGGATACGGGAGAGACTGCTGTGTGAGATTGTCGCAGGGAATCATCTTGGGCTGGCGATGCGAGGACGACGAGGACGACGAAGACGATCCGCTCTTCTTTTTCTTGCTGGAACTGCCGTCTTTCTTGTGGCTCTTGTGCTCTTTCTTGCCTGACGAAGAAGACGACGATGAGGCGGTGGGAATTGCGTCGGCGCAATAGATCATTTGTGTTTTGACGTGTTCGCACGTCAAAGTGTAGCTGATCTGGAGACACATTGTGTAATGACAGAGTGGTGAATGGCAGATGGGGCTATGAGTCTCGCCAGAGTCTATACAAAGTGGCAACTCGTCCGCTCTTGTCCTATTCTTCTCGTGTCCTTTTGTCCTTGTTGTGCTCTCGTACGTTGCCGTGGTCGTCTACACCTTTTCGGATGTGGGATATGTATATGCTAAAATAGTAAGTATGCGCTCTTCAGAAGTCTATTCGTCCTTTCCCTCAGCTGTAATTATTTTAAATTTCAATTTCTTTAGCAGTCCCACGTACCAACACTCACCAGTTATTCCCATCTAGAGAGACACAAAAAAGGTGCGCTCTTACCGGTCAGATATGGTGCCTTGAAAAGCCCCCTCGTGTGGATTGTGTGGCTTGTATTTTAGACGGGTCTTTTACTTATTTGGCGTGTAAGTCATTCGATTCGATTCGTCTTTGTCCACACTGTTTTCAAATGGAGAAGGTACTACTGCACACTCCAATGCCATCTTGATAGCAGGACCGTCTTGACAATTTATACATCTATCTGCCTCATGGAAATTAAATTTATAAATATTTTAAAAAACAATGTTCCGGAACGAATACCAATTTTGCGTTAGCATCGGCTCGCCATGATAAGCTGATCGTGACCAATGTTGCACCTTCTGCATGCTAGATTCCCCTTTACTTGATGTCGAAAGTTCCACCTTGCGCTTGTTTCTCTATTTTTCCTCTTTCTTTATGCAGATGAGTGTTTGTGAGTTTGCCCTCTGCTCGTCCATCTCCGCCCATCTCCAGTATCACGATTTGGGCCAGTCGGAAACAAACAATTCCTTTTCCAGTACAGACTAAGAAAAAGGCATCATAGTGGTTGAGGGTAGGGCCTGCTGGAAATTGAGAACAAGAACCGGTTCGTTGAGCTTCAACAGACAACGATGTAAAATACACGCTCCACAACAGCAGCCGTCGGTACACACACACCTCAATGGGTGTGCATTGCTTTTGGAGTTCTTTCGGACATGCTACGTTGAATACGGAAGTTTTCTCCTTTTCCCCCGTACCATTATATGATATTAATCCATTGACAGCTGAAACAGGGAAATCGGTGGATGACAAACTACTCATGTAAGAGGAGGCGTGGATGGGTCGTCCTCCCCCAGGTGTAAAATAGGAAAGCGGCAAATTACCACTCCATATCAGCTGTGTGTCTTGAAGGCTGTCTTTCTTCGACCTGTTCGTTTTGTTGGAGTCACAGAAATGAGAAGACAGAATTTCGGAAGCCATTCCGAGGAGCGGAAATCTACCTCGGTAGCATATGCTTTGGTCATGTTATTTTGTTTGCCCTTGTGGCTGACATGAAGTGGTCTGGACGGCCCATCTGATATGGCGGAAGTATCACGATAGTGGGCATAGAAAGAAAATATTTCTGAACAAACCCCGCCGTGGTGCCGCCAGGCATTCGGCGACTCGAATGCCACGCTTCTCACAGAGCATCGTTAGTGATCACTCTGCGTCAGGAAGGCTTGTCTCGCCTAACGGTAAAATTACCGAGCCAGTCAAGCCATCATAATTTGGTTAGACTGTATTCTTCCTTCATAGTTTGCGTGGTGGGAGAGGGTGTAAATAGTACCGTCTACCAGCTCCAGATGATAATCTAGAGTTTTGTTTCTTCTTTGAGTGACGGCACATTTTTAAAAAGGGTAGAAAAGATGGGGTAAAGTAGCAGAAAGTAAAAAGAAAACAACAAAACGTACAAATAATAAAAATAAAAGTCCCTGCAGAATAACACAGTCTAATATTCTCCAACCAAATGCTCCTTTTCTAGTCCATCATCCTATGTCGTCGTCTGCAGGCATCAATCCCGTCCACCCAGTCAAAAGACCTTGTTTCTTGCCATAGCACCTGTCCCGATGCACCTTGGCAAAGTGGTCGATGCAAGCCGTCTCAGATCTACTGGCCTCTATTGTTTGCATCCGGTGCGATCGGCGCCAGAGTCCCTGGACCCTGCCCTTGGGTTCAGATTTTGTGGTTCTCGTCCGGCCAACATCCGTGGCGGGATTTGCCAAATCGTTGAGTGCCTTCCCCCGTCCCAGTGTCTCAGTTTCTTGATTTTACATGATCTCTCATTCCCACATCGGAATTCGCGAAATTAATATGTTCGCATCTGTACTTAGCCTCTCACCCTCCGTGTCATTGTGTGGTCTTCGTCTCGCCTCTTTTCCCGTTCTCATCCTCGCCACTTCGCATCCTGTTTCAGCTCGGCTGTCTTTGGTTACACAGATCTAAGATAGGATGTCCTTACGCACATCTGAGTCCACCAAGACGGCAGTGATTGACCTTGCCTTGTTTCCTCTTTGTCTTTTAGCCACCCAGAAATTCTGGACTGCATATCAAGACGAGCTGCAATAGTGGACTTTTTCCATTATCACGAGTCTGACCTATTTCTTACAAAGGACTTCACCGTCCGGGTATATCATCTATCTCCCCGTCGCAGCCAAAAAGACCATGGTTTCTACTTACTTTATTTTATTTTGTTTTACCTTGTTTTATTTTGTTTGCTTATATTTCCCGTCAATAAAAACTTTGTGTTTGGTCTAGATCGCAAGGTCGCTTAGCTTCGCAGATCCTTCCGGACTCAGGTACAGTGATGCATGAGCCACACGTCAAACCACAATGGCGGCCAACGACTGGCCGCCGAGATGAGAAACATCGGCGTCCCCCAAATGTCTAGTTCTTTATTATTTTTACCAGCATACCAACTGATTTAAGCAGTTGCCAACAAACTAGGAGAATGACTGTTTCGAAGTTATGTCAGCATGAATAAAGCACGACAATTAAACTTGTACATAAAGAAAAATATGCAAAGACGCTCACGGACGCTTAACTATGAATATATAAGTGTGGTCTGCCCGTGGGTGGTTTACTTCAAGCATAGATAGGATAGAACTCTCCAGATAGCAAGTCAAGATTAGAAAGGAACGTCATCCGAATAACTACATCACAACAGACACGAAATCTCTTTCTATGTTAAGAAAAGGTATAGCCCCAAATAGTCGGATTGGTGCCATAGTAGACAACAAATAAATGTCAGAAATATCGAGAACTTGCGCAAACGAAGAACATAATTCTAGAAACGGAAACCGGGAAATGCCTGAGTATATCTCGTCACTAAAGAAATCCCTATGCCGTATCCATGCTCTTCCATCTTCAGACGATCACCCCGCCCTACTCATGTCCTTTGCCTTAAAACCCATTCCCTCTCCCCAACGGTCGGAACAGCCCCCGACATGCAACGTCTAATAGGAAACCGGATTCGCCATGGGAGCCCCTGGCCCGAGAGTCTTGCTAGCCTCGTCCGGCTGGCAGTTCTTGCAGCACACGTGGTAGCAGAGCGTGTCCGGGCTTGAACGCATACGATGACCGCACCACCGATAAATATTGCCGCCCCGGTTGCACTCGCAGCAGACCCATATGCCGTTAAGCTCGGCCAGACGACAGGCTCCAGAGCTGCAGTCAGGGCTCTCGGTGCAACCACCCATTGCGCACGGGTTATTGTAGTCGACGCTCTGCTCCTGGTCAAAACACAAGTTCTCGCACGGCAGGGCGAGGCCCGTGGCTGGATCCATGGTGGCATGGGTGCAGAAACCGTAATGCATAACATAGTCGATGATGCGGTCGCAGGGCGACGTGTGGTGGCGGTGGAGGTAGTAGTACGTGCACATGGTGGTTGTGGTGATAATGTGTGCAAACGCAGTTTTGCGCGGCCGCCCTATTTTGTCGATTTTATGACGATTCCTTTGCTTTTCTTATTTTCTGATTCTTCAGTGCGTTTGACTTTGCTCTTTGTTTTGATTTTCTCCCTCCGTTAATTGCTTCCTTTCTGTTGTACATCTTTGTCAGCAATTCACGTCACTATCCGGCCATGGTAAACAATGCATATCCGCCTGTCGAAGCAGCACAAATGCACTCACGTAGTAGACCTCTATACCGATATCAATGTCAAGGGTATGTTGTGGCTCTTATTTTCTGTGCTCGCCTCGTGATAGCTGTGTCTGGTCTCTTTGGCTCTTTACAATCACCACGTTTCTACATAGGCATCCCCCTTTACCTTTATATTTTTCCATCATCTCCATCTCTAGCGATGTCCTCTCTTGCTGTCCCCCCTTTTCCGCACAATGGGAACGCGAGCCTGCGTCTTGTCTCTCCTGTATCTCGTCTTTGGTAACGCCAATCACCAACGGCATCATCGACAAGACCATTCCCGTTCTGGGAAACGACGGGGTGCTAGGGAACACCAAAAAAGCCCATGTCCTCCTGTTCTCCTGCTTCCCTCTTGCTCCTAATACATTTATTTATTTCCCCTTTAATTCTTACTCGTATATAATTTTATCTTCCGTTCTCCTGTTTCTTATCCAACTGATGATGGCTCGTTTCGTGTATCTGTGTTTTGTGGTCGTTGACCTCCTGTGGATGACCTCCTGTGGCATATTTGACTCCTTTGTGTACATCTTTTCTTGGCCAAGATCATTTTATTTCGTTTTGTTTTTATTTTGCATTTTTATTTCAAGCTTTGGGAAACACCTAGATCCTCCTCCACCAGCTGTTGCGTACCCTCATTTGTGACCGACACCGTTCAGCCGACACGAGGCGAGCCTTTCCTTCCGAACAACCCCAAACAGGCAGATAGGGAGCAGCGACCAAGGAGAAAATGTGCCGGATTTGCATACCACACATGTATCTGCAACCCGGGAGGGGGTTTTGTACGCCTTACGCACTGCCTCGTGCGCCTCCGTTTTCTGTCGCCTCTTAATAGCGGAAGAAGATCTTTCATTTCTCGTCGTATTTCGTCTTTCATGACCTTTTTTGGCTCATAGGGCTTTGATTTTGTGGTTTCTTTCGTCTGCAGAAACACGTTTTGTGAGGAGTTCCTGCTAGCAATTTACAGTGTGGCCTGTCGCTTAAACCTGGGGTTGGTAGCTTTGCAATCGTACAAGCATCTATCTGACGCAGCGTTTTTGCCTATTTTTGCGCGCTGGCTTGTTTTCGCCATCTTTCGACACGCTTGTGAACCGTTATAGAAGAAACTTGTATGGTATCAGCCTCCCTTGGAGGCGTTTCTATGTTTCTCTTGCTATGCTATCATTCTTGTCCACCCCTGGTGCCCAAGGAGAAGTAAAAAAAAAAACACAGGCCTTTCCCCCTTTCGTCCTTCCTTCAGCTGTCTTGTGGCTCAGGTCGCCACATTATGATTTATTTCTGTGTCATCTTACGGTCTTCCATGCGGTCATCGACCACGAGGCAGAACTGCTTATGATTGGGGTAAAATAGTCTTTCCTTGGACACAAGTGTCTTACTTGGCGCGTGTTGTGTTGACAGCCTGCAAGGGCTTCAAAATAGTTGTGCAAGGCGGCTCACATCGAGTGAGAAAAAGCAACCGGAACGTCAGAATAACAGATTGAGACAAAGTATCAGTCCGAAAACGAAGCTTTGTTTTTACACGAGAACGTCGGGTACAGACGAGGAAATCAAAACACGAGGCAAAATGAAACGCAAAACAATTTTTTTGGCGTCAGCATCGTTAAGAAGGCTTACATCAGCTTGCCTTGGTTACTACCTCTACGCTTCTCTCATCCCTCCCTTCTAGTCGAAAACGTGGCAGTGATGGTGTATTTCGTGGGTTTTTATTTAAAAAAAAAATGTTTTACCTTCGCCCACACTTGTGACAAACTCCGTCTCACCTCATCTCCTTGTGCAGGGCATGACACAGGACGTCTGAATATCATGACGTTTTGAGGTTATGATCAAATGGATATGCAGGTTAGTCAAGATCGTAGGAGAAAATATTGCGGGATGGAATCTGTGCTTCCCACTTTTGTTGTATGCAGACGGACTTGTGAGTATGAAGTGAGCTTCACCAACGGGGAATTAAAAGAGAGGGGAAGACAGAGAAAAACGACAGCTAAGTCAAGGGTTAGCTGGACGATTGGCTGAATGACGGCCATGGATAGGCGACGCCGAGCTGCATGCGATTATGCACGCGATGGTGAACGTGGTGATACACGCGACGATGCACGCGATGCTTACTATTACTTCGGCAATGAGTCTGTCTCCAATTTCACGCTCTGCTCCTGTCTATCCCATGACGAAGCCTTCTCCAAGCCGCCCAACCCGAGACATTTCCTCACAGCCCTCTACACACCTGACCACCTAGGAATGGCCCTTGTCGTTCCCTCTCTCCTGGCAGAATTTCCTCTTTTATGGTCGTCTTAAAAAAAAAAAAGGAAACGCGGCAGGACGCCGACCATCGAGAAGAGCATGTAGATACCCGACAGTTTGTAACAATCTCGGCATACGGTCGAAAAGAAAAAAAAGAATTAAGTCCTTACTTCGGCGCAGGAGGAAATTCGATGTGTAATGTAGCACGGCAAACATGACGAGGGAGGATGGAAGGTTTCGAGAAATACGCAAAAAAACAGATAGACTTGTTCTTTCTTTAATCGGAAGTTCAAGTGGTGAGGATGCGAGTAAAACGAGAAAGCACATGGCATGGGGAGCAAGACATTTCCAAGAACCACAAGAAACGGGAAACAAAATAGGAAGATAGGAAGAAAGCCGCAGCGTACAAACTGACCGCATGCCGTGGCCCTGGTACAAACCAGGGCAGAAATAGAGACACAGGGACAGCAAGTCACAAAAGTACCATAACACAGACCGAATGATGAAAACAAGCTTAAGGTGGTAAAGCGAGAGTGACTGAAAAGAAGAAAACACACGGAAAGTACAGGTCGTTGGGCCACTCCGTCCCGCAAGAAGACTGTAAGCGGGCCGAAAATGAAAAGACTAATGGAGCACTGTCAATAGAACGAGAGCACCGGCCTTGTAGCATCGCCTTGTATGGTCGTCAGTGAACCATAAGGAGAAGAAAAGGAAAAAAATCCTGCGCTCTATTCGATTCCGATGCCCTTGCCGTGTAGTATTCGGAAAGCTCATATGCACACAACGGTATCGGGCAAAGAACGTCTATAAGAGGAACCAATCGCTTTGTTTAAGCTGAAAGAAGGCCAACAAATACCAGAGAAGATACGCCGAAGCCATAGGACGGGTTGATTTTGCAAGACAATTGGCAATATGCGCTACTTGTGTTCACCGTGCTGAGCCCTGTGAAGCCTCGCCTTTTTCTCCAGCTTTTCTTTTATTGTTTCTCGTTTATCCAATGGCACGTCCATAGATAGGCACGGCACATACCAAGGGTAACACGAGGGTTGTGTGACATGGGTCGTGTGTGTAAATGGTGCATCTGGCCGAGACATGACTCTGGCAGGTTGATTGGGTTATGAATGCTGTGTTCTCGTCAGCCTCTGCTAGCTCCTGTACGCTGTTAGCCACCGTTGACCTCTGTGATCCGTATATTCTATTTCGGGCGGTGCATCGTACATAGTATGGTGCACAGAAAGGCAAGGTGCCGCGCAGGGGGACAACACAGCTATCCTCTCTTCCACAGGCAGCGACACGTCGTGCAACAAAGCGATAACTTAAATTGGGCGAGTCTCACCGCATCGCGGGCGGTAACACGATGTCGGCTCTTGACAGTAAAAAGGAAACAGTGGGTAAGCAAGTCACTCGGATGCCGTCCTATGGGCAGTCGGGGGTCCAGCTTTCGTCTGATCCCCGTGTCTCTCCCCAACGTCACCAACGTCTCCCCCTTTTCCGCGTCACGTTTTTGCAGTTCCTGTGCTTCTGTGCTTCTGCCCCTCTATTTCGACATCGACTGTGGACGAGGATGCTGTGGAAAGACACTCGTCAAGAGAAACAACATCGGTTATGCCAACCATCCGCTCGGGTGAAACTCGATCTCCCTACAAAGGAGGCGGCAATAGGCCAAAGGGAAAAGTTGGAGAAAGGAAGCCTTTTTTCGGATACTCGAAAGAGTTATTCCGTCCTCGTCGTTTCGACATGTCTTCGTATTGTCTGACTCGGCTCGACTTAGCCTTAGTCAGTGTCATGGGCATAATAAATCTCCGTGTTGTCGTCTTTTCCTGGCGCGGGCATCGTCCGCAGTTGTAGAATTCCCGTCACGGCCAAGCCTGTGGTGTTTCGTTGCCGAAGAGAAGGAATTGTCTTGTGTGGCTGTTTCGAGAAAGTTCGGGCGAGGCCACAGAGTAAGTAGCATCTTTACGCGGAAGTGGGGATTGGAGTGCTGGGAGCGTCACAGACAGGACTCGGTGTTTGTTGAAGGTTCCTCTCCGCTTGACAGCAACTGTCGATGGTGGCATCTTGTCCGGCACAAAAATGATCTGCAGTGCCCATGGTCAGGGCAGCCGAACATCGCATATTCTCTGACAATCCAAAGCCACACCCCCATGCATCAATCAAGCAGTCTCCATCTTTCGTCGAAAACAAATCCTATGGCGAGGCGGTTCATGAACAAGAGGTCGCGGGCGGTCCGGGTGTGGTGTGGCGGATCGCGAACGGATGAGGGAGGACTATATGCTGACGGAGTGAGTGTTTTCTAACATGATTTCGTGTGCAGACACGGTCAGAAGTCCACATGCCCTGCGGACATGTAACAGCCCACAAGGTGAGAGATGGAGCTCCCATTCCAAGTCCACGAGAATAAACAATCAAAGGAACAATTGGAGTGCAGATTTGGTGATGTGGGCTGTTCTGATTGATTGCTATTTTCTCTCGAAGTCTCCATGCACAATCGTTGTAGCCAGTAATACGGAGTACTTGTAATTACCACTAATCCAATAGCTGACGTATGTCCCTACGCTATGCATAGCCTATTCATTGTTACTTTCCAGCGGCTAAAGTTCTCCTACAACGAAAGCCAGGCCTGGCCAGACGCTATTACCCCTGTACATTAGGGGGTCGCCAGGAAGAGTGGAGCAGGCGCTACATGTCGAGCGGAGTTCGTTCGTCGGAGATATGCCCGGGCGCCGGTACAGACTTAGGGGCGCCGTGCGGGGTGCGATGCGATGGTGCGTTTCTCTCAGCGCTCCACTGTTGTTCGACTTGCTTATGCTGATAGTGGGGTCTGGACATGCCACTGATAAGCACCTGTAGCCTGTAGTGGACGGACTTTTCCTAAGACAAGACTAGCGCTGCTCATCGCTGTCGTCGGCACGTATCTCAGACGGTCGTAGCGCCCAAGCAGGTCGGCTCCGCAACTGGAGGTACTGAGTGGGGAGCGAAATCTCCTTTCCACAAGGACATTGTACCTTGACGCAAGCCCGAAAACTGCACACTGTGTCGCATTTCAGCGCGACCTGGAAGCAAAGCAAACACCGGGTGGGGCGCTCTCGGGATTCGATCTTTGGCACTCAGTTCTGCTCACGAGTGACAAATGTCGACGATCGCAGCAACACATACATCGTACGAGTCCCACTGGACTCCGTAAGCAGGTAGTGCAGGCCCGCGGATGAGAAAAGGCACTTCGGATCCGGAGTTCTCCTCCGGTACGGCGGAAAATTACGATGGATATCGTGTTGTGGAAATCGCACAGAAGCAGCATAGCTCGCTTTTGATTGAGAAGCAATGTTGAAAACGCCATGCAAGTCGGGGGTGTTTAAATCTAATGCGTTTGTTTTGGGAAATGACACGATTTCTAATACATTTCATACGTTGCAGAACACCTTGCCTATCTGTCATTCCTCGTCTTTTCGGACCAGTCATTCATTTTCCGACCATTTTCGACAAGACTCAGTTTTTATTTTATTTTTTATTTTTTTTATTTTTTTACATGTTTGAATGGCCTTGGTTTTCCTGCGCTCCTCGTGTTCCATTCCCACGCGCAGGCGATATCTGAATCGCCCCTTATATAAGCATTGACAGCGCGTGGAGCAGTAATAGGATCTGGCCGAATAATAGAGGCCCGGCCCGCTTGTACTCTGTAATTACTCTGTACTTCGTAAGACTCTGTACCCAAACCAGCAAACGCAGCACAAAACGTGGTTCGGTAAATACGGCATTGCCCACTGGGAATGAAGTCTCATTCGAAATACACAACACCCAGTTATCTGTGGCTGGAATGGATCAGTGGGCCATCGCAGGGGAAATAATTTTGAGCAAACCACAGTATTAGAAATCAGACGATGTATGGTGAAATAAAGGGGAATCATTGGAAGAAAATGTAGAGATAAGACAGGACAAATCTGTATCGAAAAGTGGCAATATCTTCAAGAGGCCAGCAGCGGGTGCAAGCGTGCTGTCAGTCTGACATCTAATAACTGTAACTGCCACCAGCACTGCTATCGCCACTGTTGCTACTGCTGCTACTGCTGCTCGAGGTCCCACTTCCACTGCCAGGTCCGCTGTTGCTGCTGCTACCACTGTTCGACGCTGGAATCTGGCCCGGGCTGCCGCCAAAGTTGCCAATAAACTCGGCGCTGGGGATGTCAACATTGGTGCTTCCCGTGCCTGAGCTGGTAGCTGAGTTTTCGTTTCCGTTGCTGTTGTTGCTGCTGTTGCTGCTGTTGTTGCTGTTGTTGCTATTGTTGCTATTTGCGCCACTCGACGACGCCGACGACGACGACGACGCTCCACCACCACTTCCACCATTTCCACCATTTCCACCATATCCACCACCTCCGACACCGCCACTACCGACGCCGGTCAGGCCAGCTCCAATGCCTGCAATCGTCGCCCCCGCCGGAATTCCCGTCGCCTTGGCTGCCAGCACGCTGGCCACGGCCGTGTAGGCCGGCTTCGGCTGCAGATTCTCGTCAAACAAACACGCCGCGCCCGTGCCGGGGAACGTGCTCGGGATCCAGCTGTACCGATCGGTATATTCCCACGCGACAACACCCACGCAGCCCGCAACATCCAGACAGCCGCCTACCATGCTGACGTAGTCCGTGGCCTGCTGGGCCTGCTGCGCGGCCGTGGGCGGCAACGATGTCTGGCGCACATCAAGCTCGGTGATGGCGACCTCGAGGTTGAGCGCGGTGAACTTGCGGAAGAGGGCAGCCATTGCGGCGCGGCTAGGCGTCTGACCCGTCGTCATGTGGCCCTGGAAGCCCACGCCATCCACGCGGGCGCCGGCGGCGCGCACAAGCTTCACAATGGACAGCGCGGCGGCCGTCTTGTTGTTGTCAAACTCAATGTTGAAGTCGTTGTAATACAGGCGTGCGTTGGGATCGGCCTGCGCGGCCGCCTGGAACGAGATGGGCAAAAAGTCTGTGCCGAGAGTCTGGAAAAAGACCGAGTTGCGGAACGTCCCGTTGTCGTTGAGCGCCTCATTGACCACGTCCCAGCTGTAGCACGCGCCGCGGTAGTGGCCCACGACGTGCGAAATGTGCGCCTGGATGGCCGCCGTCAGCGTGGCCCGCGTCCACGCCGTCGTGGTGATAAACGCTGGCAATTGCTGGAACCACGTGAGCGTGTGGCAGCGGAACATCTGCTGGTTGGCCGTCGCCAGGCTGTGCACGCTGTCTGGCTTGGTGAACTGAAAGTCGTTTTGCGTCGGCTCTGTGGGCTGCCACTTGAGGCTGTTCTCCGGCACCAGGATGCCAAACATGTTGCGGTCGTTGACAATCTGCATGTAGGCCGTGTCGTTGAACAGGTTGGTGTCTGTGGCCGTGCCAAAGAACAGCAGACCGTTTGCCTTTGCCAGCGTGTGCAGCCCAATGGCGGTCAAGTCGATGGTGGACGGCGAAGCGGGGGATGCGACAGACAGACCAGACGAACTTGTCGAACCTGTCGAACCTGACGACCCTGGTGGTGGCGATGATCCTGCCGAGTCCGACCCGTATGACTGTGCAGACACAAGCGGAGCGGCGCTGGCCAGCAGCCTCAATAAGAAAACGAATGTTGAGCGGCCCATGGTGGTCCCGAGACGAAGCAAAATGAAATACAGGCGTATGTGTGGAAAGAGATGGCAAAATCAAGGCAAAGCGGGACTTCCTTTCTTTGAAAAAGGATCTCAGACTGTCCCAAAGACGGGCATCGCCACTCTTATGAACATCTGGCGACCACAGCTTGGTTCCTTGTCACCTCTTGTCCATCCCCCTATGTCCCGCCCCATGCCTTTGCTGCTTCACAAACATCCGCCTTCTCTGTTCTTCTTGAACCGCACGAGACGATCGGATTGCCCGCGACCCAGCCGCCACCAGTCTCCGGATCGCATACGCCAATGGCAAACGACAGGGAAGCCATGCGAGTGGAAGGATGGGCGCCGACGTGTGAAGCTGGAGGCAAAACGCGAAGAAAATAAGAAACGTGAGGGCAGATGATGTGCAGATCCCATACAGAACCTCTGGTTGGGCCCGTCTCGCAATCTTTGCGAGTTTTCTTGTGCCCCTTACTTTCTTTTTTTGTCCAGCCCCAATCCTTCTCGACCTTTCTTCCGTGGTCGTTTCCCCAGAGAACGATGTGCCCGTTTGCTTGAGAGAGAAATGCCTGTTTCAGCTGCTGTCCGATCTATTTGTTTCGCATATATGGGATTGAGACGTCAAAAAGCCTATTTCTTCTCACACTTCCTTCTGGCCTAATCGCATCTTGTCCCCTGACGTCGTCTCAAGTTCCCTCTGCCCCGAAGCGAACGCCGGGCGGCAATGCTAGACACAGGATTGTCCCCAATCGAGGTTCCGTCTGCGTCTCTTTTTATTTTGTTTTCTTTTCGTTCGCACGTTTTCTTTCGACTTCCTTCACGTTTTCTTTTCGCTTCCCTGCCGAAACCAGCACGACAAAAATAGCTGTCGGTGCCGGAAGAACCTTGTTTCAACTGGTATCCAGATGGTGACGATCAAACCACCCTCCGTGCAGGGATACCTCATGTTCTTCTACCCTTCCCTATGCGCTCTTTCTTTCCTTGTCCACGACCATTTACACTCTGCACGGAAAACAAAACACTGTTCGGGCATGCGAGTGCAATTCCCCACCGTTTAGAACTCAAAGTGTCCCTTTTCTTCTATCACTTTATGTTCTATGCTTTACTTTTAACGGCGTTCCCATCTTAAAGCTTAACCTACTGTTCGCCAAGACTTTCCAACCGGCCACGTCCAGATGCATTGTTTATGCTTCCTCTCTGCGGAGGAATTCCAGAAGGAAGCACGGAGGGGACCAGTGAACGCAACCGCGAATCGCGAAGGCTTACCCTCAGCAACCGTCTCCTGAAGGCAGAGAGGCTAAATGGTACAAGAGATAAATCCTTGCAAAGTCAAGTAGGAAGTTCCCTCGCAGGATTATTTAGTAGGTTGGTGGTCTAGACCTCACCCCATCTCGGCTGTTTTTTGACCTTCTTGCTCTATTTTCTTCGCTTCTTTGTTCCCACAAGCGGCACTGTCACTGTCCTCTCGTCCTCCCCTCCCATCTCTTCCTCCCGCTGAGGCGGCTCGGCCATGCCCATGGCTGTACGTTGATTGTATACAGAGCACATTCTTTGCTCTGCTGCTTTGCCCTCATTGTTGTCGGACCCTCTTATTGTGTGCATCCATTTCGATGGTCCGCCGAGGCAGTTCATCCGCAATATATTGCACTTCCCAACAGAAAAGGCTGAATCCAGAATCCAGTCTGGCCAGGGCCGCAAAAAAATAGTCCCGATTGAAGACCCAGGCGTTTTCAGCGAAACTATTGAAGGAGAAAATAATTGTGGCACAGAAACATGATCCTATGCATTTGAGCCTTGGCTGCTGAGTAGTCTTCAGAGCCTCCGAAATGGCCCGCAGACCTCCCAATTTGTTGAAGCCACATCCTGTTGCCGCATTGTTCTCATCGTCCTGTCCTGGCCAAGTCGACTGCGTTTTGGAGTTGACGGGGGAAAAACAGACAAGAGAATCCATGGGCCACAGACACAACGATGCGTTTTGGGCCGCTCGTTGCGCTGTTTGCCAGTGCGGTGGCTGCTACTGTCCCTCCGGCCCGTGAAGCCCAAGCGACAAGCGTCAAGGGCCGTGATGTTGACAGCGCGAACAATGTGGACAACGTGGACCACAACGAACACTGCCCGCACGACAATCTGTTGCGCTGTCTCATTGGCAGCCCGACCTTGGCCTACACATTCTGCAGCTGGTCGGTCGGCATCTTTGCGACACCGGTCACTCTGTACGAGACGGTGACCGTGCCCGTGACGCAAGGAACATTGACGAGAAACACGACGGAAACGAGAGAAACGACATGGGCGACGGGATCACCAGTGTCCCCGACAACATCATCTTGGACTCGATCCACCGCAGTCGATCTCTCAACAATCACAATTACGCAAACAGCGACACAAACGGTCACATTCGACCATACTCAGACAACAACCGACACACTGGTCCAGACGATTGTCCAGACTATTGTTGCCACAACCACAATAAGGGTCGGCAACGACAGTGGGGACAAGAGCGGTCACGGGAACGAGACCGTTACTGGCAGCAGCCTTGCCAACGGTACAGCCACAGTGCCCAATCGACGTTCCCGGGTTGACCGTCGCGCCAACGTCGCGCGTACCACGCCCAAAACATCGCTGGCTTGCCTCGATGATCTGCAGCCTGTCCTCAACGGCGTCACCAGCGCCTGCTCCTGTTTCGCATCCAGCCAGCCCACCCCGACGGCCACGTCGACGGTCACCTACGTCGAAGGTGCACCCGCCTGCCCAGCAGGCCAGGTGTCGGTTCGCGACGGCGGCATCCAGACCCTGCATCAGCCCACATTTCCCAACTGCTTTGCCGATTTCCACCCTTACAATTGTGGCACCGACCACGTCGGCCAGATCGCCTGCTCGTGTGCGCTGACGACGGAAGACACCGCGCGGTGCACGCTGGGTGACTACGAGCGCGACAATGCCTGCACAACCTCCGAAGACTGCGCGGCCGGCTGGTATTGCACGGTAATCGACTGTTTTGGAAACGGTGTTCCTTCTGTGTGTACCAAGGCGTGTCCCGTGATGTTTGCGCCGCAGCCGATTGTCGGGGGCGGAGGTGCCACAGCGGATGATGGCCCTAGCAGCGACGAGGATGATATTGCGTCGGCACACCCACAGCATGCCGTTGCACCCCTGGCCCAAACGCATGCATTGGACGCGGTTGATCCAAGCCACTTCCACAATCTCAGCATTATCATCGTCGACAATGATACAAACAGCTTAGGCAACGGACGTGCCAGGGCCGGGACGCATCAGCGGGATCTTTAAGACGACCCAAGCACTCGTGGTCCTCGCATTCTATATTCTATATCATTTTTTTTTTTTTCTGTTTCTACGTTATTCTCGCATTGGGATACTGGGTATACAAATCTTTGGCAATGGATATATTTTGTGTCTCGTCACGCCTCCACGTCTCTCAGATGAAAGTTAATGTCTGGCGGGAACGGCACCGTCGGATCAGGCGCCGCAGCTGCCGGCAAGCCCAGTGCCAATCGCCGTGCTAGGTCGTTTCGTGCGTTCACAATGGCCGCGTCCAAGTCGATGTTCCAGATGTACGCCTGCCGAGTACGCATCTCGGCCGCAATCGCTTCGTAATCCTGTCCCAGGACCTGCAATTCGTACAAATCGGCCTGACGACGACTGCTGGCCACCAGCCACTGGCTGCGACCCCGGCGATTGGCATCGAATGCCGCGAACGCTGCCTGCAAACCGGTTGTGTCCACGACGCTCGCATCGCCCAACAGCTCGGCTAGCACGGCTGCATCCTCAATGCACAGGGCCGCACCGGCACCATGATGCGGCGTGCTGGCGTGCGCGGCGTCCCCCACAAGGCATACACGGCCGCGGTAGAACTGTGGCAGTGGCCGCTCGGCCAAGTCGAAGAGGCCCCAGCGCTCGAGCTTCGGCGCTGTCAAGTGCAGCAGCTGCAGCACGTTGGGTCCAAAGCCGGCAAAGTCACGCAGGGCATCTTCGCGCGTCGCGGGTAGCGTCAGGTGATGCGCCCCCTTGGCCGGCCATGGGTCGTCTGTGGTGACAAAGGCCACCAGGTTGAGTGTCTTGCCGTGGTTGACAGGGAATGTGAGTGCGTGGCGCTCGGCCCCAAACCAGAGCATGGCGTTGGCCGCCCGTTCTTCGCCCAGTGCCGCCACGGCATCCGCTATGGGGATGAGCCCGCGGTAGACAAATTTGTGGCTGTAGGTTGGCAGCGCCGCGTCCGGGTCGTTCTTGTCAACAAGGTGTGCACGCACGCGCGACTTGATGCCGTCGCAGCCGAGCACAGCGTCCGCCTGCGCCGACGTGCCGTCTTCAAAGTGCAGCGTCACGGGTTTGCTGGCATCGCTCGGATCGTCGATCCACGACAGTCGCTTCCTAAACCGCGCCGCCCCTTCTGGCAGCAGAGGCACCATCTCCTCGAGAAACCGTGCCCTGTGGCACGCTCCATGTCCTCCGTCCGGGCCGGTGATTGTGAACAGGGGCCTGAGCAGCTCTGATGCCGACGCCGGCGCCTCGGCCATGCCGTCGAGCACTTCGAACCACTGGTCTTTCTTCGACGGCCAGGCGTTGCCCGTCACGACCCGTTGAAACGCTGCTGACATCGCCTCGTCGCAGATCGTCATGGCCCGCACGGCGTTGGCGTGCAAGCCCACGCCCGCCCCGATCTCGCCAAATGCGGCTGCCTGCTCGTAGATCGTGAGGCGGATGCCGCGCTTGTGGAGCGCAATCGCCAGGACAAGGCCGGTGATGCCTCCGCCAACAATAGCGAGATGAAATGGCTTGGCTGGCATGGCACTGGGCAGTCGATGACCTTTCCCGTGGAGTCTGGCGTTTCGCAGGTGGTGTATAACTGCCTCGTGCGTTTAAAGCACCACTATCGTCCGTTTCATTTCATATTCCAAGGCCAGTCCATAAATACAAACGTATTGCCAAGCCTGGACTCCGTATGGCAGCGGTCTTGGGCCCCACGGCGATACTTCCGACTTGGTGTGAGTTCCGTCTAATGCATCCGAAAGCAGGTGGGTATGGTGAGTATCATTGCGTGCGGGGGCTCGGGGGATCGGCAGTCGGAGACGGAATACGCCGAAAAGCAGACATTTATTACTTCTTGTCCGTGCAAAGTACAGCGAGGTTAGTCTCTAGACGTTTTTGCGCTATACCCGATACTAGATCAGGCAAGTGAAACGATATTGAGATATTATACCATTGAAGAGCCTCATGAGGTCGACGTGTAAAATACCTCTGACTTGCCCTCCGGGTGCATCGTTCGTCCCGTTCGTGCTGTCCCATGTTTCTCTTTCCTGTCTTTCTCTTTGTAGGTCCTCTGGCTATTTACCGTCTCGGATATTGTGTCTCTTGAACACTGTCTTGGACCTGTCTGGATGCCGGTTAAAGGCACACTCAGATAGTGATCGATAGTGCGCAAGGGATATATGACAGCAACCACTTGCATCCGTCCGTTTTGTGCGCATGGAACAGGCAGAGAAGCAAAGACACAATGGGGAAATCAAGAATATGGAATTGGGTAGGTTGCTGTCCAGCTGGCTTCTAGCCGGTGACTGAGCATACAGCGCCCTGTTTTGTTTTGATTTTCTCTCAGCCATCGTTTCTACCCTTATTTGGAACATCATCACTGGACAGGTGCACAGCATGGCCTCAGTCATGTGCATCCTGGTGCTTGCTGCGCTTTGGCCTGCTGCTATTGTCAGTGCCATTACAGTCTTGCCCGGCGGCGCCCCCAAAGCATACGCCGGTGCAGCCGGTACTCTGACGCCGTACGACTTTTACACGCAAAGCGCGCCAAACGAGTTCGGCAACCGCTCCGTCGACATCTTCATGTCCAACCGCGACAACATCGATTACTTTGTCCAGGATGACTACCGCGTCCTGCCCTCTGCCGACAGTTTTGTGCGTGGCGCCCTGCAGGCCTGGGGCGAGCATCTGCACCTCGTGCTGCAGCCCGACGAGCTGTGGCTGACCGTGCTGGCGCAAATCAATTTTTACATCAACGCGCATCCGGCTGAGGTGGCGGCTCAAGCGTTCGACCTGCGTGCCAACGAGACGGTCGTCGACTCGGCATACCCTGACTGGTACACATTCATGGCGTCCCTTTACGCGGCGGTCACCAGCCGCATCCAAGTCGACTGGCTGCAGCACCAGTGGATCTCGCCCAACTTCACGACATCGACAAACGACCACGTCATGGCAGCACAAATCCTTATGCTGGCAAAGACGCGCTCTTTTGAGCGCAGGCCTCCGCCACGCACCGGCGCCGCTCTTCTGTGCGGGCTGCCGTCGGTTACACTGCTTGGCACCCGCCAGGACTGGGCCGTGGTACAGTGGCGCGTGGAGCGGATGGCGGTCTTCGGCCCCGAGGCGGCAGCCTACGGTACGCGGTTGCTACCCGTGGTCCGCCGCTTCGTGCAAACCTTTGATGCACCAGACGACCCGGCCATCTTGGAATTCTGGAACTCCATCGTCGTTGCTCAGCCAGCGGCAGCATCCACGACGACGACAAAGACAGGCGGTGGCTTGAAGAGCACAACGGGGACAGTGGCTCCGCCGGCAGACCGCGAACCGCATAGTTGCAGCGGCACGTCCAACGGGCCGAGTTTCAACATCTCTGGGTGGATCACGGCATTTTATTATTGGGATGCCGATGGCAAGCCATTCGGTCGGGACGTGGCAGGAGGTGCCGGCACAACCACGCTGAACAACGTCACCTACCCGTCCATCGACCTGCGCACCCTTCCTATTGCGTATGGCCGCACATCCATCGTGTTGCCTCGCTTCAACGGCACGG
The DNA here is from genome assembly GCA_021398005.1 of Sporothrix luriei. Classification (NCBI taxonomy): domain Eukaryota; kingdom Fungi; phylum Ascomycota; class Sordariomycetes; order Ophiostomatales; family Ophiostomataceae; genus Sporothrix; species Sporothrix luriei. The sequence goes on along the minus strand of WNLO01000177.1, from coordinate 4,273 downwards.
ACAATTTCCAAATTCTCGCCATGGGCGGGCCCATGGGCAAACGCATCGATCGGGGGGCGCCCACGGGTTATTTTGAGGCGCTCAACCGCACACAGAATCTGAACCTGGCACCATGGGTCGAATCTGACGGGAACAATACAGTAGAAGTCGACGGGCCACCCACCAACAGTCTCAATCAGACGTATACACAGTGGGCCAACACATCATTTGGTGGTTACGACCCACACAAGCATGCCACCCTATCGCCATTGACGTCGTGGATACTGTATGGGCCGGACACAATGTCGACGAGTGCCGATATGGCTCTGAACAGCAGCAACGGTGTGATCATACCCCCCCTGTGGCAGCCTGAGGTCGAGCTCGGCACGGTAGCTGCGGCACTTCTTAGCCAATTCAATTCAACGCAGTGTGCTGCCGCTCAGGCACCGGAGTTGACAAAACGGAATCACAGGCGGAATTCGCAATGGCATGGCTGACGAATGAGGCGGGTGATTAGAGAAACCGGGGTACACAAAGTTGGTAAATCAGTAAAAGAGAGATGGCATTCGCATACATTCATCATATACCAAAGTAAGAGAGATAGCAGAACTCTAGCCTTCCAAAGTGACGAAATGAACAGCAGGAAAATAAACCAAGTGGAGGATATGCACAGAACGTGAATGTGGGACAGAAATGAAATCTGAGACATTTTGGCACCCGCCTAGTATCCATCTTTGCGGCTCACCCGGTTGGCCAGTGGCCGCCCGTCGCTCAAGCGCTGCAGGTTGTCTTCGAGGATCTGCAGCACGCGCTCGTCATACTTGGTCGAGTTGCCGCTGATATGCGGCGTGATAATGATGTTCTTAGCACCCCATAGCCGGTGGCCAGCAGGAAGCGGTTCCGGGTCCGTAACGTCGAGGGCGGCGCCCCGGATCACGCCCTTGTCGAGTGCCTCAATCAGTGCGTCTGTCTCGACAATAGGACCACGCGCAATGTTGCTCAGAAAGCCGGGCCGCCAAGTGCCGTCGTCGCGGGTGCTGCCCAGCAGGCGCAGCTCCTCGGCGCCGAGCAGGTGCGTTGTGTCATCCGTGAGCGGGGTGGCGACAACGAGCAGGTCGATGCCGGACGACAGGAAAGCGTGACGGTCCTCGCGGGTTGCACCCGAGAACCACTTGGTAGGATAAATGCCTTCCGGATCGCCGGTGCCGGGCGGCGCAAAGCCGTCGTCACGGCGCGACTCGGGCGTATCACGGGGGTGCAGCGTGTAGGCATAAACCTCCATGCCGAGCGCGGTGGCGACGCGGGCCGTCTGGCGCCCGATACTACCGTAGCCAAGAATGCCTCTGGGGTTGGTGGGATCAGCGGGAGACTCTAGTGCGCATTCGGGTGTTGTATGTCTGCATGCTTTGCGAGTTTGCGTGATCATCGCAGGACGCGGCATAGGGGGAACTTACACTCTCTGGGTCAGGGCGTCTTCGGTGACAATATCAGGCCGCTTCCACGTGGCCTTCTTCTGCTGATCCAGGTACTTGGGGACTGCTGATGTCAGATGTGTGCGACGTACGACGAAAGACAGGAGTGGCAGTTGGGCAGCTTACGATGGTGGTTGAATGCCAAGAACGTGGCAATGATCCATTCCGTGATTTGGGGTCTGTCAATCAGCAATGACGGATTCAATCGTCAGAAACGAGGGGGTCTGCAACCCACCCATGAACACCATTGGCCGTCGCAAAGACAACATCTGTGTCTGTGAAGAGTGGCTCCTTGAGAATCAAGTTGGCACCGGCGCTGAAGAGCTGTACGTAGCGCAGCTTCGGTACGTCGGCGGGGTTTTTCGGCAGCGAAAAGCCCGTCGTCACAAGGACGGTGACCGAGCGCCAGTCGTCCTTGGACAGGGCATCGGCCGCCAGCAGTGTGCCCCACTGCAGCTCGCGGTAAACAACGCGCAGGCCGGGGAACTTGGCCTCGATGTGATCAATCCACTTCTGCGTAGGTGGCCGCGGCGAGGTGATGAGGAGGATATCCCCGTCGAAGCCGGGGGCCCGCTTGCTGGGAGCAGCGGGTGACGCCGCCGCCGGGGTGATGAAGTTGATGGCTGTCATGGTGGACGGGGCCGAGTCGGTAGCGGTGTCGCTTTCCGGGGTTATGCGCCTGTCGGGACCTTTGAGCGTGATGTCGATAGCGAGAGACGACGAGGCTCGTATGCTTCTGCTATCCGAAGCCATGAAGAGGAAAGAGGGAGAGGTGGGAGACGAGAGGAGGGGAGGGGAGAAGGGATAAAAGAGGGTGAGAGATAACGGAGAAGAAGAAGTCGGAAAAGGGTGGGAAAGGTTACGGGCGCCGGCTGCCGTTAATCAATCTCACAGCCTGACCTCAGATACAAGGGTCACAGAAGCAAAGCCAGAGGGAGGGTAGAAAAGAGGGGGGAGCAAAGCACATCCGAAAGAGAAATTGCCAAAACGAGCAAAGCCAATAGACTAAACGGGTTCTGGGAACAGAATGCGGCAAGAACCGTGATGTTGTGAGGATTATTACGGCCTGGCGATGCCGGAGGTTCACGACATCAGGAGGCACTTGGCCCTGGACTAGTCCCTAGTGCCGCGACGGCCACGACGGCCACGATGAAGGCGGAACAGCCTACAGGCCGATTAGCAATCCCCTCGAGCGGTGTGGTGGGGGTTCGTGCTGGAAATGGGGCAGGCAAAGCCGCCTATCGTGCTTCGGCGCTAGGCATGCCTGGACGCTGGGACGCTGGGACGGTGTGGAAGGCGCAAGCCCGCAAGGAGAGCACCAAAACATATCAGAACAGGCAGGAGCCCCCAAATGACGCGATGCAGCCGGCCGATGAAGCGATGCGATGCCGGACTCACCTCTTTTGCAGCGTCTTTTCGCGTACGTCGCGAAGTACAGTATGGCACCTTTTGTCTCATTTTTGCACCTCAAACAGAGGCCAGAGTAGGCATCCCATCGCCTCGCATTCACTTGGTGACCGTCCCCTGGGCGTGGTGCGCCTACTTCTTAACCAGTTAGGACAGATCCGGTATAGCATGGGATGAGGCAACATCAGGCACAAGGAGACACATCAGAGCACCCCCAAAACACGCAAGAGCACACATGTCATGCCGTCATGCTGCCATGCTGTCATACTAGCGGGTTTCAACAAAAGACGAAAAGACGAAAAGATGCTGCGAAAATGAAGCGCCGGACGCTGTCGAACAAGCAGATCTCGAACTGAAGGACAGGTTGAGGCTGACATCAAAAATACCCATAGCGTCAGCTTCATCGTTATTCAACAACGGTTGTCCCTTGGCACCGACCCCGGCTTGCCCGGCTCGGATCTCTGGATCAACAACCAATCATCCGTAAGCAACTCCACAGTGACATTCTGCTGTCCAAACCAATGCACGAGATCGTGCAAGCGATATGCAATGTCTCCGTGTTCAGCAGAAATTACGGAAGCGCCGCTAAGGACTGCCGACTGGATCTCACAGTCGATAAAAGCGATTAGGTCTAAATTCTCTACTCCCAATGCCATATCCCCCACCCCTCAATATCCAATCTATTTATCCGCCCAAACCATTTCTGAAGCCAAACCCGCTAGATCACGATGACGGTGCTGTGGTAGGTGCCGGCGTCGATGACGATGTCGCCGACGTTGGAGATGCGGCTGCGGCCGTGGCCGGGAGGATACCCTGCGGGTAGTCGAACAGGTTGTGGGGGTCCACACCCGCCTTGAGCTGCTGCAGCCGGTCGAGGTGCGCGCTCCAATAGCTCTCCTGCGCCGCGGCCTGGCTCAGCCGCGGATCCGGATAGTTGACATACCGGCCCCATTCGTTCGGCGCCAGACTGCCCGTGATATTGGATGTGAAGTTGTCCAGGAACGAAAACCCATCGGCTGGATACGCACCCGTGTCGACGCGGTCATAAAAGTTGGTCATGAGCAGGAAGTCACGGTGCGCGTACGAAGTGGCGTTCGATGCCACTCGACCAACAGCGCCGGTCTTCCCGCCGTGCACGTCGATCTGGGCGTACCAGTCGCGCTTGATGGCTTTCCCAGTGCCGTACCAGTAGTTGACAAAAGCGCTGACTTGGCCTTCGCTCAACTTGTTGGTGTACAGGCTCGATGAGTAGAACGTTTCGTGCTGCTTTGTTAACATGGAGAGGGGAGAGAGAGAAGGGGGGGGGGGGGGGGGGGGGGGGGGGGGGAGAAACCCCCCACACAAAATTTAAAGGATGGGTCGGGTAAAAAACAAAGCCAAACCCAAAATGCTCCAAAAGGACCACCCATGTGCCA
>WNLO01000176.1:22344-47619 GCA_021398005.1 Sporothrix luriei | reverse complement strand
TTGTGCCACGGCGACTTACGTTGTATTGGCCACATTTGTACGTCCGCGGACTTTTTTTGCCTTGCCATTTTTTTTTTTTTTTTTTTTTTTTACCCCCCCCCCCCCCCCCCCCCGAATCCGGTCAGCATATTTGTCGATGTCTCGACGGATAGGAGGTATAACTTTACAAAATCTCTTTCTGCAGATGCTTCAGAATCTGGAGAATACGATGAAACAGGCTTTATTGAAATAGACCCCGAAATGGCCTCGCAATGCTCTTATGACCACTTTATGCACCACCGGCTTTCACGTCCTGTTTTGGGCTGCCAAAACACAGTTGCTGCTTCCCGTTCCCAATACTGCTGCGAAAACACACAGCCCAAGGTCATGGAATTCCTGTAATGGGAAATTAAGCGTCTGCAGTCTTTTTTTCTCTTCTCTTGTTTTCTTTCGACAATTTGACATCTCCCTCAGATTTTGCCAGACTATAATCGGCGTTTTCATTCCTTCCTTTCCCTGTATCTTGATCTAGTTCCATCCGGATGACTTGCCTCATTTTTTCGCTCGTATGACATGTTTTATGAAAGTCATCGATCTAACTTATTATCTTTTTGTCACTAGCCCTATTCCATTCCCTGAGGGCCAGTACACTGAGGTGTACCGGCGTCCTATCCGACCGTACGAACAGCTCCGTTACCTGACTGCCAACTATAACACAACCTCCTCCCGACCACTTATTCCTGAGCATCGGAGACTTCAAAGCTCTCACCTTGCTACGGGCCCCTATAATCGGCTGACTTCGCCAAATGTAAGCGCAGAGGACTCAGTCGATACGTCAGAAGACGTGAGATCCCAGCACCGTCCGCTCGGTGAGGCATCCGGTGATTCATACCACCTGGCGACAAGACCTATCCTACAACCCCACTCAGCTGTAGTGGAATCGGATACTGCAGAGACAGGCATGCCCTACCATTCTGGCAGCACCAACTGGCTCGTCCCAAGAGGTCATGACCAAGTTGAACCAAGCGTGCGTTCCGTTTCGCGCTTCCAGCCTTTCACGGTATATGAGAATCTGCCGTACAATGGAGTAGTTCCCTACGTCTCGGCACCCTCAGTGCCGGCCATCATTGTTACGGCCCCGGGCTATTCGGATGAATATAGGCTTCGTCAGGAGCAGCTCGGTTCGGCTCATCTTAGGGTCGGACGTGGTGAGCTTTGTGGAGGCAACATCATGATTGGTCCGCAGCTCATGCAGCCCCAAGCTATGCTTACTGCCTCTGCCAGTAACGAGGCCAGATCACCTTATGCTGAAGGCCTACTTCGTCGTGCTCAAGATCATGTTGACGATGACATGGGAAGTTTTTTTATGCACACAGGCCCGCTTGCTGTTTCTGGGCGTGACTATGCTTCTGTAAGCACCGAGGCCGCCCGACCCTTGGCCGAGTCGTCGTACCCAATGGCCCCTGCTTTGAATAATTCCGGCCACGGTCGGTCCGAGTCTCGTCTTCCGGAGGTGATTGACCTAACAACATCCGATGATTCCGAGCCTTGGTCGGCTCCGAGAAGTCAAGTGATTCTTGCTCAAGAACAGACCAAGGACGACCAACGTCACTCCTTGTCTGGAACAGGTACACGGGCGAACCTGACAGGTTTGAATGCGAGTATGAGCAGAGAAACCTCTGAGGCACGCAGAAGCAACCTCTTTGTGCAAGGCACATTTACTCTTCCCATCGGACCATCTCCCCACGGAAATGCTGGCTTGACGCGCGGGCACTCACCTCTCCGGCAGCAGCCCTTGGATTACAGCGAGAAGCAGGGACTGGCACATGATCCCAATCGCCCATCGAAGCACCCGGTCAGCACACCGTCGAGCTCAAAGGAGAAGAGACGGCACCTTGATTCGGTTGACATTGCTGCTGGTAACGATTATAATGGTAATAACAACCATCCTGGAGGTGGAGCGACCACAGCGAGCCTTGGCCTCAATGGTGTTTCTGAAGGCCCATCCAGAGACGAAGCCGGGACAGATCACACTGCAAGCAAAATTTCCCAGAATCGTGTCAACGACGGATCAAGTTCAAGCGTCGAGTCCGCGGAGGGTTCCGCTATTCGTCAGTACCGTGACGAGCGCATTGAAAGTTTCCGGTTTGGCAGCGGTCTTTACAACATCGTCAATTACCACGTGAGCCCCAAAGTTGGCGAAGATTGCGCCAGGGGAGAGGAACTGTCAGGTAGGTCCAACTCATCCCGTAACACTCGGGCACATTTCGAGGAATCTGCGGGAAACAGCTATGCATTGCCTCCTCCTATTCTGCCTCCACCCAGAGCGGCCATACACCCAGCTCCGGAAGTCTCCCTTCCTCCGGTCAACTGGGATTACTCTCCTGAACATGGAGAAGGTCAGCACCGCAATCTTTCAAATGTATCGCCGTTCATGGGCGTACCGCACCCTACGTTCGAGCCGGGTGACTTCTTGCGGATGCGACAGGAAGGGCAGGCGAAGAAACAGCTTGCTGAAGCACAGGTTCAAGCAGAGACACTGGAACACGTGCAAGTGCATGCACATGTACAGACTCGAGCGCAGCAGGCAGCCCTGGAGGAAGCTCAAACTGAGTCCCAGGCTCGGCAGTCAGAAGAGGCTCAAGCCAAGGTGCTTGCCCTTGAACAGCAGCTGGCACAGGCTGAGCAGCCTCATCAGCAACCACCTGTGGCCCGTTCACAATTGTCAGCTACGGCTGAACCTTGGCAGGGCCCTGCGAGTGGCATCGCCTCTGTTGAGCAGCAGCATTCTGCAGTTTACAACAGACAAGCTTGGGGGCCGCAGACCCAAATCAGTCAATACGAGTATTTCGAGGAGGCCTGCTACCCTCATGGCAGAGGTGATTTGGACTGAGTCTTCCGGATATCAGACATGCATCTTGATAGTGGTGTGGCCTTTATTCATGTAAGTCTCTGTCGCCTTTTGATCCCTTTGCTTTTCTCGACAAAGCAGCACTTGTTAACCGTGGTTTATTATATAGTTCCATCGAGCCAATCATGTCGCGCCAATTGTTTCGACAACTAGGCAAATGTCCGACAAAGAGAACGAGAGAGGCAAAAGTGCCGAGGGAGGCAACACATGAAGTATTGTGTGACAAGCATTCAACCACATGGCCTTGCGGTTCACCACCTTACTTTGATTTATATTTCGATATCTGATTCTTGTCAATTTGATAACTCGTTCGACCATTGAAGTTTGCTTTCTTCTCTCGGCCCCCTTGATCTTTTCCTCGTTTAGTTTTGCAAATTATTGACTTTTCGTTCATCTTTCCCTCTGCCCACAGTCTCTCATCCATTTTTATTGACATGCTTTTAGTAGCAACGACAATACGTGATTGCTGTCCGTTATTGCCTTATCACAGGTTTTATGACTTGTTCTGCTTTCTTGCCTCGAATATCACTCATCCATCTTGACTTCACCCACACCTTCCTTACACGTTGAGGTGCATCTGGAGTGCGGGAGACAACTAGGCTAGTGTTATGCGTGGGGAACAAGTACAAGGCTGAAGCTGCCTTGTAGGATTCCGGTTTCAGGTCGGTTGTCCTTTTGTCCTTTGCACATTTCCCCTCTTCTTCCGCAGATGCTTGGTAGCATATTTCCAACCCTAGTTCATATGTCTTCGTTCAAGAGCAATTGCATTTGATTGTCGTGGGAATCTAGGAAACTTACAGTTTCGATGTCAGATGAGGAGGATGGTCTCTAGGTATTTTGCATTACAAAGCTCAGTGCCAATTCCTTTTATAGTTTCCCTATCTTTTCTATTTTTTGTCTGTTTTTAACCCAACCAAAGGACGCATTCAACATCGCATAGTTCTCGGACTGCTTCGTTTGTCTAGTTCAGTTCAGTTCGCTTTACACGTCGTTCACAGAATAAACAACATAAAATAACAATACCCAGGCACAGTCTACGAAGCATTCGAATGGAAACGTTGTTGACGTAGTAATTTTCTTTTCTACCAGCCTCCGCGTTACCCAATCCTAAATATATATATAAACAACTACAAGTACCACCCTTTGGGTGTCCATCCGTCCCTCCCTCCACAGCGAGCTGACTTTGCTGCGGTGTTTGTTTCATACCCACTAGCTTTTTGCCGAGAAAGAGGCACATATATCCATCCACCTTCAAGTAAACATAATACAAAGTAGACAAGAACAAAATTGGGGTGAAATGGACATGGATATGGACATATGTAAGCACAACCATGTAGAGAATGTAGAAAGCAAATAAACGCGAAAGAATCACGGATGAAGGGGCTCAAGCAAAGAAAGAGACAAAAGGAAAAGACAAGAAGAAGAAAAAGAAAAAAAGAAGAAAAAAAATGCAATAAAGGTAGTTATAATCCCAGTGCAATTAAGATGTTCGAGAATCCAAGGCCCAAGGTTGGTGACAAAAAGAAGAATAGAAACGTAAGAAAAAAGAGTATCAAAACAGGTAATGCTGGTAACGAGATGGTGTAGGAGAAGGTCTGCCTAACCAAAGTATGCAGACAAAAAGTGGTATACAGTCAAAAACTAAGATGACGAAGCGAGAACGTAAAGAGTGTAAGGGTGAAAAGGTATTATGTGTAATCGAGATTGAGCAGAGACCGCTTTGCTTCACTACAGCGCAGGGTATGCACTACCAGGGATCATACCGCTAGTACCACCGGGGGCGGCCGTGCTGGGTCCTTGGGGCCCGCCTGGTGGCCGTCGACCCCCTGCGCGCAGCGAAAAGTCCGGGTTGCTGTTCAGCAGAGTCTCGTTGGTGTCACGCGCTGGCCGGCGTGGGACTATGCCGCCCATACCGCCGCCGTATCCGGGCATCAGGTTTGGTGGCGGTGGGTTCCAGCGCGGGTTGATGCCGCGCTGGGAGATGGATGTGAAAGTCGACCGCTCAGACTCGGCTGGGCTCCGGGAGCCCTGAGGCACGTCTTCGTAGGAGTTGTTGTTGGCGGTCATGGCTAGCGGCGGCGGGTTCATGCGAGGCTGGGCCGCCAGGCCACTCTGCTGCGGTTCGGCGAAGCGCGGGTCAACATCCTCGACATAAGCCTCGGAAGTCGTTGGCCGGTCCTCGGGGAGCTCCGAGACGCCGTGCACGGGCAAGCTGGCGGCACTACCGTTTTGTGCTTTCCAGGCAGCGCGTGGGGGCACGTACTGACCAATGCTCCCCGCCTCACTGACCTGGGATGTCCGTCCTTGCTGTAGGCTCACCATGCCCGCAATGTCGTCGTCGGCCTCGGCAAAGCGGCTCGCCTGCGGGTGTTGCGGCTGCGGCGTGGTCGCATCCATCTCAATGGCTTGGGCCCGTGGGCTGGGGGCGCTGGCATTTGCGACACCAATGTTATCTGGTAGCGGCGGCGGGGATTCTGCGCGCGGCAGATCGCCAGATGTGGACGAAGGGACCTCGTTGCGGTAGGCATTGTAACCATTGCCACTGCCCATGCCGCCATCGTTTAGGCTGGTCCCAGAGGGGTTGCCGTAGTAGCCATTGGGGCCCGGGGAGCCCCGCATGCCACCACCGTAGGGGCCGGCCTGGTCATACCGGTAGCCCGGCGGTGGTGTTCGGCCACGGCCGGGGCCTGGGTAGCCACCACGACCGCCATATCCGCCTCTACCTCTGCCATTTGGAGGCGGACCACCATATCCACCACGTCCACCAGGCGGACCGTAGCCTCCACGACCACCAGGACCAGGACCGTACGGGCCGTAGCCCGCGCCGCCACCGCGGCCACCACGGTAGCCAGGGCCAGGTCCACCGCCGCGACCTCTTTGTCCGGGAGGCATGTTGTTCATCCGCTCTACCGACGGACCGTGGCGCACACCGTACTCTTGGGGCGGTGGGCTGACCGAGTTGCTGCCGTACGGCAGGGGGTTGCCGTAGGCATCGCGCTGAATGGACCGACGCTGACCTGCCGCGGCACCAACGGCGGCACCAGCAGCAGCACCAGCGGCGCCCGACATCATCATGGCCTCGGGACTGCCGGCACCATACTGGTTGCGCTGCTGCGAATAGCGGTTGGACAGCTGGGCGGGTTGGGAGGTAAGGGGGATCTGCTCGTCGCTGCTGGCGGCGTCCCCTTTCTCGAAGGAGTCGCCGTTGCTGCCGGGTCCGCCAAGCCGGGGCAGCACGGGCTGGCGGGGTGCGGGGGACTGAGAGTCAGCCATGACGCTGCTGGCATTGGCAGCGTTGACGGCAGCGGCGGTTTGGGCCTGGCGGTTGTAAAAGTTCTCCCCGCTCATCTCGGCGTTAGCGGCGATGCGGCGCTGGCGCGACTTGCGGCCGACGACGGTACGGCGCATGGCACAGGCGACGATGCTGCTGAGGCCGATGAGGACGACAGCAGCCAGGACGATGAAGGTGCCCCAGGCCATGTGGGGAACGAAGAGCAAGATATCGATCAGGAAGGCCAGGAGGGCGGCAAGGAAGGTGAAGATGCTGATGATGAAAACCAAGAGGAGGTAGCGGGCGGAGTGCGATGCGGAGTGGAAGTGGGCGGCGATGGCCAAGATCAGCATGACCAACGTCAGGAGGGCGGCGACAGGGTGGAGCACGAGGACGGTCGACAAGGTGGCGCGTGTCGAGCCTGGCAGGTCGAACGTGGCCGACTCTGTAGGGGAGAAAATGGATGCTGCGACATGTCAATAGGTGTACAAAAAGGGAGGGGAGATGATAATCAACAATGACGAAGAGAAACGCAGCAAGGAGACAACGTACCGGTGTCGTAGCCCAGCTCGAAGCCAGAGCAGGAGCCATCGGGACGGCAGTAGCCAAAGACGCCAAAATTGTAGCCCTCAAAAGACCCGAGCGGGACGCCTTTGATCAATGGCGTCGACAGCACGGACAGGAGGAGCATCACAAACGCGGCGAAGAGCATCACCGTCAAAGGGGTCGCGGGGCGAATCATGTTGGCGGTTGTGAGAAGGCGACCGGAGGGAGAGAAAGAGAGACAGAGAGGGGCCCTCGAAGGGCGTGCGCAAACGCGCTCGGGACGTCACTGCTGTGGGTGTCCCTTGTCGAATGGACCAACACGAGTTTATCTATGCCGTCTTAGGTGCCAAGGTTGTGAGAGAGGTCAATCGGAGTCCGAGTCGACGAAGCCGAGCACATCGACGCCAAAAGGAAAGCCGACCAATTCAACGTGTATGGCGCGGAGACAATAGGGGACGATGTAAGAAAAGCGCCAGTCATGCAGATCGACAGACTGTTTGTCGGCGAGGTTTGGGAGGATGAAGAGTTCCGATTCGTGTCCACCGCCGAGATGCAGATGCACAGCAGGACAAGGTCGTACAGGAAAGGGCAATAATGCACGCGTTTCAAGTCAATCGGGGTCGAAAAGAGTCGTCGACAACAAAAGAATCGAGGGAGACGGCTGCGAAGGACTAGGGAATAGGATACCGACCGGGCAAAAGGAGCGAAAGAGAGTCGAGTTCAAAAGCGAGTGAGTCGATAGAAGAGTCGGGGGCAGCAACCAGGCGCGCAACAAACAAAGAGAGCGAAACAAGTAGGAAAGACGAAGAAAACGAGGTCGAACGAAACACAGAAGTCGACAGTGGAAAGACCAAATCGATAGTCGAAGGAGAAAAAGAAAAAAAAATGGTGAGGTAGCCGTCGAAAGGATCTCAGAGAGACGGGGCAAAGCGAAAGGACGGGACGTACTTCGTAGGCGAGATGTCCTTTCCGAGACGCGACGAAGGGACGAAGAGAGGAGAGGGAGAGTGAGGGTGCGGGAGAGATTCAAAACCACAGCGAGATAGTGCGGGCGGGCGAGAGATTTGGCCAGTCCTTCAACGCGATATTGCGACACTGGCTGTTGGAGACCGCAGCAAAGTGGGCCGCCTCGTTCATGTGGGAGCGACAGACACGGCTATGTGGAAAAACCACTGGAGGTAATACCCCGTACGAAGAAACAGAGGCCAGCAGAGGAGAGGAGTCTGGGTGGAGGCTGAACCGTCTCCAGTCTTTTTTTTTCGTTTCCTTTCCCACTTTTTCGTTTTGGGCATTGTTTAGTTCAGTTCAATGGTCAAGTCGACGTCTGGTCTGTTGAGTTACTGAAATGGTCAATGGCGACTGCGACGAGCGACGCCACACGCACGGCAGCTGGCCATTCGAGGTGGGATTTGGCGTGCGGCTGTGGTCGACCGACAACGAATATGTGAGGCGAAGCAGAAATCAAGTTGAGAAGAAAAGGAGACAACAAACTACGAAAAGGGGAGAGGGGAAAACATCAACTACAAGCTGCGATAAAGGCAAGAGCCTGGACATACCCGGCGAAGACTGGGAAGGTGCTGGCGACCAGTCTCGACACACCTTCACGCGAGGGGGGAGGTCGACGCGAGAGTGCAATGGGGAAGGTGCGAGTGTAGTGGCAAGCGATTGGGGTACTTCAAGTACAAAGACAGTGTGCAGGTTTACGTGCCAAATAAGTACTTTTCGCGACATCACTGTACCCTACCGTCGTACGTCTCAACAATATTTTAATGCAGCACAGGAGGGCGCTTTTGGTGCAACACCCGGCACGATAGCGCCTTTCCGTGCAACTTTAGTGTCCAAAAAAGGGGGTAAATAGAGCGTGGCGCGCTATTCGCATTCTTGTTTCCTGGATAGCGCATTTCTCCGGTGCATACAGAGTAATTGAATTGCCTTTCTCGAGAGCGGCCAAAAGGCTGTGCCTGGCTAGTATTGGCGTACGTCGTAATTACTTCGTATGCGTGATAAGATGCTAAATACTGGGTCAAACGCAGCAGGATCCTGTCTGCTCCAGCGCGATTGCGACTGGCCCCGAGTGGTCGCAAACCTACAGCCTGCACAAGCGGCCGTACCAAAATATACAAGATACTTCGTACACTTGTGACGCAACCTGCTGCATGTGCTTGTGCACAACCACGCTGAACATGGATCCCTTCGCACGAGGCTCAGCCCCATTGTTGCCACAGGACGACGGGGAAGACTGAGACAAAAGACTGGCGCCATGACAGACAACCATCTTGCAGAACGTCATACCTCGTCGCAAGTGTAGTCTACGCCGCCTTCATACGTTTTAATCCGTTCTTTGTTGCTATTCACCCCCGTCCAGTTAGACTAGATCCCGTCTACCCTCCTTCGTAATTACTTCGTACCTACCCGCCTGCTTCCCACTGCGTCCCGCATACCAGCAGCTTCCCACTAAGGAGGGTGCGGGCCTGGCTCTGTTGGCGACGCTTTCCGGCATGCCAGTTACTCCGTACTTTATTTATACAGAAGAGACGGCAAGGATATTACGGGTTTTTAGTGTCCCACGTTCGCCAAAGCATGGAATGAAAGAACCAAAAGCAAGAATGCAAGCGTCTCTACTACGACGTAGGTGTAGCATGCATGCCTAGGGAGGCTACGTCGCTTGCCCTTTTACGTCGTAATACGATGTAGTCTTTTGTCGGCATACACCGCAGGCCAGACGGCGCTGCGGTGCACCAAGCCGATGGGAAAGGGGAGTGGGGCCTTTGAGAGCCTTCGTCCACTCTTTTGGCAGGACGGACGATACGACGTAGATGACAGGGTTCGCAGGTTTTCAAGTCAATCGAATACGTCGTAGAAGAAGACTGGGAATGAGGAGAGAGACAAGGGGCGGGAGATTGGCCCAGGATGGGCTAGTTGTAGCTAGCTTGCTTTGCGCAGCAGCGGGTTCGAACAATTGAAGACGTCTGTGGAATGAAGGCCTGGCCCAGCGACGAGTGGTGTATTTCGTGTGTAATACTTCGTAGATGTGGTGATTCGCAGATGTGGGGGAAGTGAACGCTTTGGGGGGGGCATTGTTAGAGCGGCAACTGCAGCAAAAAGAAGAAGGCGCAACCCGACAATTCATTGTAGATCCGCCGTCGCTATGACAAAGCCAGAGGTAAAACGGGAAAGAACGCATCCATCGCAATCTTTTGTGTGTTCCGCTGCCTTTACTGTCTTTCATGGGGGTCTTGATCGTGCCAGACCTGGAAAAACTTGCTGCAGAGCATCAGTGACAGCCTCGTTGCCCACTCGGCCAACCGAAGAACATGGCTATCGAGGCCATGTCGCTCTCACTCTCGAAATCTTCGCTAAGATTGCGACAGTACAATCAACCCCACGACCTTGTCCCAAAGTAGAAGGACCGACTGTTGCTCTTTGGAGCAATCCCGTTCCTGCACAGATATGCGCCAACTCAATATTAACTGGGAAAAGAAAACGGCAACGGCGCAGAGAGGGAACCGGTAAACAGAAGACGAGTCCATTGACTGTTGTTGGAAATACGACAAAAGGAAAGTATTGTGATGCTCCACGCGATACCGTTTGGCGATGGCCGGAAGATGCATCTGCTACAAAGGGCACGAGCGGACGAGGCTCGGCCAGCTCCTGCTCTCCGCTCGTGCTCTCGATCACCGATTGCCTCATTGCTGAGAGTATCGCGAAACCCATAAACCAAGTGCTGGTGGCCCTGAACGTCCCATGGATCTGGCCCGCTTTTGCTCTCCTATTTCATCTCCTTTTCGCACTGGGAGACCAGCGTCAGGGCACAACAGACAAGGATGCCGTGCCTTGTCAGACCCTGTTCAAGTCACAGATTGAGAGGGAAACAAAAAAAGAAGATGTGAAAACGTGAAAACTGTCGACGTGCACGACAATGTAGACTCCAGTGGGCGCATCTGCAGTTCTTCTCAAAAACGACAGTATACCCGGGTTTGTCAAGAAGGGTCAGGCTTCGGTTCCCGTTTGTCTTGGCTCGACCTGTTACGATTCAAATGTTGCTCTTCGCTCATGGCCTGCTGAGGACTGCGTTTGCTTCCCTGTGATCGACGCCGCAGTTTCTCGTCTCCTGTGGTCCGCCCAAACACGTTACAGAATCCCCGAGCTCCACCTGTTTCTGGTAACTTACTCGAGAGAAATCGCAATGTATCTTACCCGTTGTTTTCAGTCTGCGATACACTTCGTTTATGCCTTTCATTTTACGGCGTAGTTTGCTCTCTCGACCAGGCTCGCATAAGAAACGAGGAAACGAACACAAGAGCGGCAAAGGGCAACAAACCCCCTCTGATACGCCGTGTTCAGGCGGCCAGGGGAGAGCACGCCTCCTCGTCCCCTGGTCGTTTTACGTTTCTGATGTTCCAGAAGCAAGATCCCACGATCAAGTTGCTCAGCCACAGATCCTACGATTGGTTCAGCTCACGTTCACATCTCTGTGGTCCATTGTTACTACGGTCGTCCAAGTAAACGACACTGTGTCAAATTCTCGCGACGTTTACCATTCTTCGAGATTCCTCAAATATCCACTCCTGACATAGCAGCTATATCAGCTTTTCTCCGTACTCAGATTCGGCGATCCCTTCCAAGCCAGCCTTGGGTCAGTCCTAGGTCAGGTACGCTACAGCCACCAAGACCAGCGGTGCCATTGCCACGATCATCGCCGACCGAGTCATAGTCATTGCCGTCGACATGCCGGCACTCGTCACAGAGTACGAGTAGCTGTGAGTGGCGGCCGTCCGCGTGCCGCTCGGTAGGCCGTCGCTGAGCGCTGTGCCTACCACCGTGCCGGACGGCAAGCACGATGCCGTCACAAAGACTGTCCCCACGGTCCCCGTACCGGGCACGCTGGTCGAGTTGGCAGCAAACGGCGGGGCCGAAGAAAACTCGGTTGCAAATATCGTCTTGGTGAAGGCCACGGTGACACTCGCTGTCTTGGTCACCACATCAGCGGGAGCGTGCGCGGTTGTCAGACGTGAGATGTCCACATCCTTCGCCGCGTCCTGTGTGTCCTGCTGGAGGTGTTCGTACAGTGCCTGGTACAGCGCTGTGCCGTCCTTGGGAGTGTTCGATTTGGCAAGCTCCACGCCGTGCACCATCATGCCACCGAAGCTCGCGCGGCCCCTGAGCGTATCGGCCAGTGCCATGGCCTGCTCATCGTTCATGTAGCCAGTGACGTCGTTAACAGGTGGGAGGCCAACGTACAGCAGGGCATCTTTGCTCATGCTGTTGCCTACAAGCAGCTCCCATGCTTCATAGTTAAACCCAGAGCTGCCGGCCGCGCACAGGTCGTTTCCGAAGAACTGGACCCAGAGTTTGTCGAATACGCCCGTCGAGATCGCGTCTTTGATCTGCGAATTGCCGTCCGCCATTGGACAAAGCGGTGCACCAGTCATGATCATGGGGTGGTCTTGCGCTGCAGCGTTGTGGCCATCGATGTACCAGCGAAGTCGCTTGAGCAACGTAGTGTACCCTTCCGGGTGCAAGACCTGGACCTCGATATCAAAGTCAAAACCGTCTAGCACGGTGTGCGTGTCACTATCATCCAGATCGAAGGGACGTGCGCCTCTCCACGTCTCATCGTATGGCCCAAAGGCCTTCCAGAGAAAGTTGGCAAAGTGTGCACCGTCCGCTGCAGTCGCGACCTCATAATCATTGGCCGGGTCCTGGACCCAGGGGCCGTCAACCGAGAGGAGCACTTTCTTGCCCAGGTTCTGGCAGTGAAGAATGCCCTTGCTCATCTGGGTACAATCCGTCGGCAGCCGCGGGGGTTTGTTGTCTACCCAGTAGGAACTGAAGTCGCAATGGCCACTAAAGTTGGTCGCCGGGTCGTTTGTTGCCGGGTCTGCCTCGGGCGACGCCGTCACGTACGCGAGAACAACCGTGTCAAATCCTCCGGCATCACAGAAGCTGCCGAGGGTGTCTGTCCCAGATTGGCCCTGTAACAATGTGAGAGAAATGACGACCTGTTAGACAAACAGGAACCAACACGTGAGCAGACAATACTACAGTATATTGTACGTACAAAGTACACTGTCACACCAGGCTTCTGACCATCCACCATGCCGAGAGCCGGTACCACGGCACTGGCAGCGAGAAGAAACTTGGTTGCATGCATGTTTTGCAGCGTCAGTAGAATGTGAAAAGATGAAAGCGAGCGAAATGTGAGTACAAAATCTGTATATCACGAAAAGGAGACCAGAGAGAAGAACAAAAGAGTGACAAGAGTCGACCGAATGAAGCAGACAAGCTGCTATACGGCGATACTGAGGATGAAAAAAAGAGGTTGAGGGATGCTTGGGGAGACAGGATAGAGCGGGGAGGGGACGAAGAGGAAATATGTTTTGCAAGCTGCGTAGTTTCTTGGAGGAAGTTTTCATACACATCTGTGAGCCGTTGAAAATAGAAGGTGTACTGGTTCGATAAAAAGGGAAGGAACGACTGGTCGTCACTATTGATGCCCAGACAGGCTTTCATCACGGGACCCGGCGACCAGGTAACCAAGAATTGAGTGCTTCTTGATTTCGAAACGACTGTCTTCTCTGGAGCGATGCTGTCGCAGAACAACAGGTCATGTAGCTCTGAGCTATGCTCGTGAGCAAGGCTACCAACGGCGACGAGCTTCAAAATCGAGCAGCATCGTGGAACGACGAACAAATGAGAATTCAAGGGTAACAGCAGAAGAAGATGAAGAAAGGAGAAAGAGAGGAAGAGAGACACAATGCAGCCATCGAATGACCTTTGTTATCCTACAACTGACCTATCCATAGCTTGCCCGTCTTTGTTTACACGACGACAGAATCAGGTTTGTGCTCTCGAGCCCTTTGTTGCGGCGACAAAGGCGCCAGCAATATGAACAAACAAGAACACTGACAGCTTCCTCGTGAACAATGCACAGAAAAGCAGCAGCGATTGTTTATTCGGGATATATAAGCATTGCTTTTCCCCAATGAAGACGTTCTGCGAATTCTCTCTTTTAGATCTTGCGGACAACAACATCGCGGTCACCGCAAAACAAGCACGCACTGCGGCAAGTCCGTCCTGCAGCTTCGTCGCGTTTTTATGTTTCTTTTTTTTTTATCTTTTCTTGTTGATGTTTTCTAGCCAGTTCCTTTTTGTCGATTTCTTCCTTCATTTTCGCGGCGTTTTGCTTGACATTTTGTCTGATTTTTGTCACTGGTTTTCAGCATCTCTTTACTCGTTTTCTTCTTTCTTTTCCTCTCTTATTTCCCCCGTTTCGATAGCCAACCATGGCTTATTCAACTCCTAGCTCTCGCACCGGTCTCTTTTCCGACCTCACCAACAACTTACCGCAGTCACTCCGTGCGTTGCGGCAACCCCTCCCACTTGAAGGCGTTCCCAAAGGCACTTCTCTCAACATCCGCTCTCGGCGCCGGCGCCGGCAGCGACGACTTGCTACTTCTATTGGCATTGACTCTTCGCAGACGGCACCCTCGTCTACC
Source organism: Sporothrix luriei (assembly GCA_021398005.1). Taxonomy (NCBI): domain Eukaryota; kingdom Fungi; phylum Ascomycota; class Sordariomycetes; order Ophiostomatales; family Ophiostomataceae; genus Sporothrix; species Sporothrix luriei. The sequence goes on along the minus strand of WNLO01000176.1, from coordinate 33,413 downwards.
TCCGACCCCCCTTCCATCATCCGGTTTCATTCGTTTCCACCCTTTCGCAAGAATAGCGGCAAGTTCCGGAACTGCGTCACCAGTTTCCTTTCGCATGTTGCTCGGCTCGTCCGTGGCGGAACGGCTCTTCTCTGGCAGCCTCTCTCATCTCACACACGTCCAGACTCTCCCCCCTCTACTCCTCTTCTTCCTTTCCCCCCCTCGTCCGTTTCGTCTAATCATCCTGTAAACAGCCGTCGAACGCCTCCAAATCGTTTTTTCGTCGATTGGACGTTCGATATCGTGGACGTTGACGACGTCGGGGCCTACACCACGGTCGTACTACCTCTTACGCCCGAAGACGGACTATTTAACATATCTCCGGGTCCGGTTGCTCTCCCGGTTGACGGTTTCTTAGTGTCGCAATTCCCTGTGACGGGCGATCATAATCTTGATGCATCTGGACTTTAATGTAAGTGGCATTAAAATACAATATGCGATTGCTCCTGCGGTAAGGACGAAGGCAGTTAAAGTTCACGTCATTCCTCCCTAAACCACAATCACATAGCTTAACTTGCTATCAAAATGATAACATAAATGTGAACAATCTGGATATTGCTATAAAAAAAAGTGAGTATATGACAAAAGATCGTGACCTATCGACTATGATAGCTGTACATGAAACAATGCTCTTATATCTGATTTATGATGGCTTAAAGTTTACTTCCCACCCTTCACGCCGTGTCAAGAACAACAACCTCGGCGTCGGCCGCGCCGATGCTCTCAACCGTCAACTTGTCGCCGGCGTTGACAAACTCGACAAAGGCACCATCACCCTCGTCCAGAATGGCGTCTTCACGTCCGTCTAGGCGAATGCGTGCGCCGGGGCCGCCGTTGGTCTTGTGCTTGGTCGTCATGGGCAGGTGCACAAACACCTTGCGCTTGTTGGCCTCCGTCACAGCGCCAGGTTGGCCCAGACCGACCGTCCACGCAGCCGTCTTCTGCGGCGCCAGCAGAGTGGCGCCCATGCCAAAGTCGGCGTGGATGGGGATGGTACCGGGTATCTTGGGCACGGCGGCCGCTTCCTCGGCAGCCGTCGCGTCCGGGCCGGCAGCGAGCGGGCTCAGGATGGGCACAAACGCACCCTTCTCAGCAGCAGCGCGCTTGGAATCGTCGTTGAAATTGGCAGTGTGGTAGTTGGGCGGCAGGCCGCGCTTCCATGGGACGGCCCAGATCTGCAAAAAGTGCACGGGATCCGTCTTGTGCTCGTTGAACTCGCTGTGTGCAATGCCCGTGCCACCCGTGGTGAACTGCACATCACCGCGCTTCACGCGATAAAACTGCTTCGCGTTGACACCGTCCTCCTGGCCGCTGCGGACCATGGAGTCGCGGTGTGTCAGCTCGCCAGAGATGCCGTAGCTGAAAATCTCAAAGTCGCGGTGCGGGTGCGTGGGGAAGCCCGACTCCGGCTGCACGCGGTCCTCGTTCAGCACGTGCAAAGACCCGAAGCTCTGGAACTTGGGGTTGTACCAGTCGGCAAAGGAGAAAGAGTGGTATGTGTTGAGCCAGCCATGGTTGGAATGGCCGCGGGTCGACGACCGATGCGGCTTGATGGTGGCATGGGGCAGATGGTGGGCAGCGGCCGCCGCCTTGGCGACAGTAGAGGCAGCAGTTTTGGCGGACATGTCTGTCATTGTAGAGAGAGACGGATAAATGAGGCGGAGATGGGGTTGTTTCCCGGGATGTTGGCTCTGTTGCTTTACAAGGTTTCGGTGTGTCTGTCTTCGGGGGCGAGGTTGGTGCGGGCTGTGAGTTGCTAGCTGTTGATGCTGTTCTTCCAATCGCTTGGTGATTGCAATTCTGATGATGAGATTGAGAAAACACCAAACTCAACAACTCCGAAGGCGAATCATCCTTATATAGATATGTCCATCCCGTGGAGATTCATCGAGAAGCTGCTCGGCATTTGTTGTCGGCCGCGATGCTAATGCTCGCGCCTTTGGTGGTCATCACTACCAATCATGGGCCGCAGCTTCTGTAAGACTCTGTAAGCAAAAGGCACATTAAGCACGTTGTATACGACGCTGTGCGTCAAATGTAGCTCGAATAAACCAAGTGACAAGCGGCTGGAATGGCGTGGAGTCCACTAAACCGCACTCGCCGAAAGCACCATGTTATTCGATTTGTTGAGCATGACAATTCAGGCCCCGCCGTCAATTCCCACAGAAGGGTGCGTTGGCTGAGCGGCTGTTGTAAATTCGGCCATTGGCTTTGCAGCCATTACTTGATGCTGACAATCACATCTGAAGGGTGAGTTTCGGCTGACAAAGGTCTGTAAGCGTGATATGATTGGCCAAGTCACTGTTAGGCTTTCGACTTAGCGCGGTACACATCGCTGTACATGGTTTGTGTGTGGAACTAGGTACCTTTTACATGGGGAGGGAATTGCCCTCAAATTGAATTCGACACACATCCTTGATGGTCGGACGATGATGATGGAAGAGGAGGCTGTTTGGGAAAAGATTTCATGAAAATAGATAATTCAAACGTCTGAATGTCCTGAGAGGTCGCCTGCACGGCCGGACAATGGAATGGCCAATAAACACAAAAAAAATATGCCAAAAAGGTATGCCAAAAGGCATGCCAGAAGACTGCCAGACTATGCCAAAGACTATGCCAAAAGAAACTATGTGCACCACTGCCCAACTCAAGAAGCGGGATTGGCAACATAAACAAACAGAAAACGCCAGTACATCAATGTACAAAAATGATATATGCAGTACCGAACACTGGTCCCGACTAGAGACGGTGACAACGGGTGTCGAGTGTAAACAATGCAAGGCGAGATGAAAGGCAGGAAACAGAAGCGAATAGTGGCAGGGGCAGTCGAATATCAATCCTGACTACACCGTGCCGTAAGATGTCGCCGGGCCGTTGGTAGATGAGCCAGTGGTGGGCTTGATGATGTTGCGCTTCGGCGAATAGAGGCGGAACTGGAAGAAGATTATGAGGTCCTCGACAATGGTACCGAGCGAGCCCAGAAGCCAGGGCAGCGCGTTGAGGAGGTACTTGCCGTCCTGGGAATAGGCCACCAAGCTGGCACCGTAGGTGAGGTTTCCTGTCAGGGACAGAAGGAAGAAGAGCAGCGCCAGGCCTACAACAAGCATGCTGTTAGTCACTGCATTTGTCCAATCATCGACACCTGTGTCTCATGCTTTTAGCTTACCTTCACAGGACTTCTCGCGGTAGTTCTTCAAGATCTGTGGAATGCGAGCGCACAGATAAAACACGGCACTAAAGTAGCCAAGAGCCAGACCGATCTTGGCGTACACGTCGTCTTCCTCGGACGGCGCCGGGTTGGCATCGTCGCCGCCACCACCCACGGGGTCCGTTCCATCCCATGCGCCCATGCGGTATGACGCAAAATAGCCCAGCGCACCCACAACCCACACGGCCACCAGGCTCAACGTGTTATGCAGCCAAGGGTTGCTGTCGGGCGTCTCATCTTCGCCGGTAATGATGCGGCGCAGGGGATCCAGGCCGGACTCGGACCGGCGGATCGAGTGACGGCGGTGTGAGCCAGGGAGGCCGATGCTGGAGCTACGGCGGCGGGCCAGAAGCGGGCTATCGTCCTCGTCCTCCTCGCCCTCCTCGGGAAACACCTCCTCGCTCGCATCGTCATCACCGCTTTGGCCCGCTACGGCCGTGGATGAGCTCCGACGCCGCGTGCGGCCCTGGCGAAGAACACGATGGCGACGAGCGGACTTTGTGTTGTAGTAGAGGCACTGGGTGATCAAGACGACGTCGGCAATGCAGAAGTAGAAGGCGAGGGCAACGGCTGTCGGTGCGAGGCCGGTCCAGAGGGCGCCTGATAAGTTGGTGACATCGCCAAGAAGCCAGACAAAGAGGAAGGCCATCGAGAGGCCGTCAGCGCTTTGGCTCTTGTAGTTCTGGATCAGTTGCGGTAGCTACGGTCCGTCGCGTTAGAAGAGTCACAATTTGATCTTCGTGTAAACCCACAACGCAGAGCACCCAAAGTACCTACCAATAGACATATCCATGCTGTCAGACTGACGCTGCCAAATATGCCAGAGAGTGCTTCCCCGATGTTCGGTTCCGAAGGGCTGATGTTCGACTGGAGTGTCGTAGCAGCAACTGCGGCTGACCGAGCAGCGAGCGCCGCGGCCGCCGATACGCGAAACACCGCCATCGCGGTGGCTGTGGACAGATGCGAAGATGGGTTGTGGTGTCGACTGTGGTGCTTTGGGGAGGAATCCAGCGGAAAGAGGGGAAGGAAGATGAGACGTCGAAGATACGACTAGGGGGCCTTAGCGTTCGGGTGACAAGAGAGGAAGGGGCGATCGGGCGATTGTGTTTCTCGAAGGCAGGTGCAGGCCGGTCGCTCTTGCTCTTGAGATGAAAGAAGAGGCGTAACACGAAAGTTAGACGTGCGCAGCGACCGGATGTGGTTGGGCAAAGTTCCGAATTGGACGTGAAAGTTCAGTCATGGGAAAGGAGGAGAAAAGCGGGCTTGTGGCGATGCGGTGTTATCGCGCGCGAAATGGAACAGAGCAAAGGTACGTCGTAGATAAGAAACGAGCTACGCCATATGACGGTGGCGAGGCAGGCGCGGCAGGGAAATCCCAACACGGCAGGACGTCAGGCGTCGCCGCTACTCCTCAGTGGACTTGAAATTTCCTAATTAGGTCTAGTGGCCATCAAGCTTTACTAGGAGAGAAAGGCACAGTGGCTGTCGCATCTACGCACTATGCGACGTCACGGGAAGAACTGAACTATGACAGCATAGGATCCAATAATCGATTTTGTCTGGTGCCAAGCATGCGGATTTCAATCGTAGCTCACGAGACGTTCTTCTCAAGACATAAGATGTCTGACTCTGCGGGCTCAGCCAGCCACAGCCTGCGTGAGCCAATCTATTTGGATTAAAACGGCGGCTATTTCAGATCCCTTGATACAGTACGGAGTACGCGGGACACGCGAATTGTGCAGGCAAGAGCACAGTGTGCCAGATCCATTGTCCGCACGTGCCTTAGCATCGCCTCCCATTCGCTGAGTGCAGGAGCACTGTGGCAGCAACTCAGGGCAAGAGCTACCAGCGACCAGTCATACAGCACCGGACGGCAGCTTCTGTAACAAGCTCAAGCTTTCAGCCCTACCTATCGGAGCTGAAGGCAGGAGCATTTCTTTGTTTTGCGAAGAGGATTACAACGGAAACAGCGACCTGCCAGACGCAATATAAGAAGCAGGAGCTCCCGAGAAACGCAACACAAACGGGGCACGTCCGACGTCCTACGCGCCCAAGCTATTGTGTCTCGCCAATCGTCTTGACTTCTCCCTGCGTCTCGGATCTCCACCTTTCATCTCATCTACAACCTCAGATCGTATTCGAGCGTCGACTCGAAACTATAGGGTGCTCGCAAACTATCGGACAACGCACCGGACTTACTCTAGCTCAACCGTGACGCATCTCTCTTCCTCAAATCATGAAGTTCTCTGTGCCTCTATTGGCATCCGCCACGGTGCTGCTGCCCAGCGTGGCAGCTTGGGGAGGTAAGAAACGAGAATAGTGTTGGGTGCAGACTGCATTTGAAGGCATCTTCTACGATGCAGCATGAATTGCTGCCATATTTCCTCCCCTTGGTATGTACACGCCATACAAGTCATGAATGTGCCCTAACCATTCCGTCCAGGCTTCGGGCACATCACGATTGCCTACGTGGCCAGCAGCTTTGTCAAGGATGAGACGGCGACGTACTTCCAGACGCTGCTGCGCAACGAGTCGTCGGACTACCTAGCCAACGTGGCGACGTGGGCCGACAACATCCGGTATACCAAATGGGGCCGCTTCACAGGGCCGTTCCACTTCATCGACGCCAAGGACGACCCGCCGTCCAGCTGCGACGTGATCATGCAGCGCGACTGTAAAAAGGAAGGCTGCGTGATTTCGGCGCTCCAGAACTACACGTCCCGGCTGATTGACGCGGACGGCCAGCTGCCCCCCTGGGAGCACGAGCAGGCGGCCAAGTTTATCGTCCACTTTGTTAGTGACCTGCATCAGCCGCTGCACACGGAGGATGTGGCCAAGGGCGGCAACGGCATCCACGTCAAGTTCGACAATAAGTTTTTGAACCTGCACCACGTGTGGGACACTAGCATTCTCGAGAAGCTGGTGGGCGGTGTACGGGGCTCGCCGTATGGCGCAGCACAGCAGTTTGCGGACCAGCTGGTGGCGGACATCCGCGGCGGCAAGTTCGTGGCGGAGAGCAAGGACTGGCTCGACGGCATCAGCCTCACCGATACGGAGGGCACCGCGCTCATCTGGGCTCGCGAGAGCAACGCATATGTTTGCACACACGGTATGTGTCGAGACACGACAAGAAGGAGCCCATGTTCATGTACGTTCTGAGCCTCGCAATCTCCAACTAACAATTTTTTTTAATCCCGCAGTCCTCCCCCAAGGTCCTAAGGCGATCGTGGGCCAGGAGCTTGGGTCCAGTTACTACGACGACGCGGCACCGGTCGTCGAGGTCCAAGTGGCACGGGCCGGATACAGACTTGCGGCGTGGCTGGACTTGCTCGCTGCGAAGATTTCCTCGAGCAAGATCGGCGAGTTGTGAGGGCCACGATTCGGTTTTGCTTCTTGTCATCATCGAAGTGGGTTAAGGGCTGCCCTATGAGCCTGTGTATACGTTACTATTAGTACGGCAGTTGCCGTATGGAGCACTGTGAAGAGCCATTAGGAATGTGAGTATGATTATGGGTTAGCGACTGTGACTTTGCTGTTTTTGTTATCTGTTTTCTCTCATCAAGGGACGGAATGCTCGATTATGGACTTATTAAGCTCGTTTGTTTTGTGAATGAAGGCTACCACGTAATACATAGCTATGTCACGTATGGCCGTCTAACCCGGTTGGTATTGTGATGTTATGAAACTGCAGCATGTGCGGATCATCACGTTGATCGACCAGAGAACTTTGGGATCTCGGGGGGAGGGTGTGGGGGATACTCAGATCGAATGAAATTGGGACACAATGTGCTTGCTACTTCAGAGGCGTATGCCATGCTTTGTAGACAACAAGGTAATGGCAATACGATTTAGCACTTGCATCTGCGACATACTATACCCGTCGTATGAAATATGAGATGTAAGAGATGTATACGATGACTATTAGTCTTAAACAAGCCAACGGCTAAGACGGCAGAGAGCATGCGGATGGCTTGACCATTCTGTTGCATCAGACAGATCGTCGAAACATCGATATACCATGAAAACTCAAAAGGAGACAAGGAAGAATGATTGCAAATGGACAAGTTGAGTTTCTGAGACCCGTCAAAGAGGGGGGCGCAGGGATGAACCGAGGATACTGATGGGGAGGAGACGAGGTAGGCATGGAGGAAGTGGGTAAGGCCGGATTTGGTGTTGGAGAGAGCGTAGCAGACATCACCAAGGAAATTACGAGAGTGTGGTATACAATGGAAGAAGGAGAACAGATGGAAACAGGCAGCCGACCATGTCGGAGAAATGGCTTGAAGCGGTGAAAAGAACAAACGGCAACCGTAGGAAAGGCAAAGGGCTAGGAACAAGAACAGGAAGAAAAAGGATGGAGCATATCAGAGAAACAGAATGGGAAGGTCGACAGGCAAGCTGGGATAGATATTGGAAACACTGTTTCAGGGCGTCGGGCCAGGGGGGGAAGGAGGAAGACGTTTTATGTCAATGTTTTGTGTGAGAGATGAGAAGAGGTACGACATAATTGAGTAAGAAAGAAATCTATGACGAGAACGTGAGAGTGAAGAGAGTGAAAAAAAAAAGAAAAAAAAAAGATAAGAATTTCATGACAGCACCCTTGTTTTGACTGCATAAAGCAATAGAATACGACAGCCGTCGGCAGGACAATACAGAGGACGTGGGAGGGACCTTAGTAAGATAAGAATAAAAAGCCCAAAGTAAGAAAATTGCAAGAAAAAAAAAAACAGGCAGTGACAGGAAGAGGAGCACTGGCGCTGCGGTTCACCGCATAAACACCGCACACACTTATATCGTACTGGTTCATGGGATCGCTGCAGAGAGGCGGCAAGGCAGAGGCTCGGCGGTAATCATAGGACATAGGATGTCCAGCATTGATTGATCTGTCTATCCTACCAGGCCCAGAGTTGAGACCGAGAGTCCAAGTCCAAGCAACGCATAATGTTTGGGAGGACCATCCTCTCGTTATTTCCCCATTTCTTCCGAAATGGCGGCATCATCCTAGGTGCGTGATATAGAGATCCTGGCAACCTAGAACCACCAGTCAGAGAGCAGTGAGAGGGCCAGAATCAACAGCAGCAAACCCCGCAAGTCGAGGATCGCCGGCTGGATGAGCAGGACAGAGCATGGCCAGCAAGTCAGCGCATCACAATCGACACAGCCAGCCGATCGCCGACAGTGCCGTGTTTGCTTCGGGTCACGGCACAGACGCCGACATCTAATGAGCCAAATGGTATCCATCTGGCTGTTGAATCTGTTGCGATATCATGGCTTTTTGTCGTATGGATTCCCCCTTTTCATTTATTCTTTTTTGTTTTCGTCGTCTCTTCTTTTGCTTCTCACTCCAATACAATCCATATCTTCTGCCTCTCCTGTATCCTGACCCGATGCCTCAAACAAGCGCTTACCTTTTGTGTCCACAAACTCTGGTCGAACATGTCTCATCGACGTTCAGGGTGCGAAACCCAACGCGCCTGAGGCCCTGGTTCCAGTCCCCTGGTCGTGTCTCTGTGCGGCCCAGCCGACTCGCGTGCTAAAATGCCTCTCATAGCTTGATGGGCGCCCTACCAAGCACTAGAGTCCCGCTGGAAGTCCACTAACAGGCTCCCCAGCACGCTACAGTCTGTTGCACGACGCACCTCGTAGCTCCTTCCCCTGATTTGCACCAGACTGACATCCTTCTAGCCAATCGCAGCATGCAGAAGTTTAAAGTAGTGGGGCGGCCCCAGCGCCTGCCTCGCATCCACTGCTAGTGCCCGGGAACCCCCCCTGCACCTTCCCCGTCAACCTCTAACAGTCCGAGCCGCATCGACGTCAATCGAAAACAATGCGCCCCCAAGGCCCCCTTCTTTCTCTTCTTCACCTCCTCCATCGTGTCTTTTTCTCCATCACCAAAATCCAGCATCCCGGAATGCGGTGCTCGCCTGCACAAGCGACCCCCGCGGCGATGTACCCAGCAACGAGCATGCTGACCAGGTGTTTGCGGCCCCGTGCCGTCTTTTCCTTGTCCTGCGCCTCATGATCGCCATAGCAGGTTCATCTTCTGCTCAGTATTTGCTGCTGTGGACATCGGCTGTGTTGCTGCGTTGTCCATCGTCCCATTGTCGAGGCAGTGCCCCTTTCGACACTCGGATCCCTGTGCAGCTCGTTGTGTTTGCTCCCTGTGATGGATGTCCCCATGGCTCCGTCCTTTTTTACTTCTGGTTTTCGCCTTGACTCTTGTCGTTTGCTGCGTTTGTTTGACCTCTGCCATTTGTGCGCATCTTCACAGACACATACAGACAGAGCCTTTGACAGGTTCCCACAGGATCAGTCATGGACGAAAATCATCGGCCCCAGCCCCAGCAGCCCGGCAAGGTGCAGCAGGCTGTCTCCATCTCTGTCTCTTGACGTCCTGACTCGCATCGCGTCCGCCATATCAAGATTGCAATATGGCAACGCTGCCACACTCGACATCCTCCACATCGTTTCCGTCCCAGCCGTCGAATGAGACCCCAGCCCCTGGCCTGGCCTCCCTCTTACACACAAAACTCGACGTGCTCCGAACAACCTCCTGTGTCTTTTCTCTTTCACTAGTGTGATTTAGGGGTCTTGTTTGACCGTTCTCCTGGGACGCCCCTGCACGATCCTGCTGGTAGGCCAGCACTGTCTCTCGTCTTGTCTCTTCTGCGTCTCTTCTGCGTCTCTTGTGCACTGGTGGTGTGGAGAGCCTGCATTTCCGATGTCACCGTCGGGGGAAGAGCCAGGGCGGACGCAGCCGATCCTGACCACGGCCCTCACCACTCACTCACCATTCCCTACAATCTGCACACAACCTACTTCGTACAACCCACAACCCACAACCCACGACTTCCCTGGCTTGCCACTAACACGACTCTCACAAATCGTACCCTCGTCATCCTCGTCCCACACCCCGGTCCCAGTGGTTGCACCTGGCCACACTTCACGATGGCTCCGCTTTGGCGCCAAGCTCCGCCAGAACCCACACACCGTCAGGCCTGCACCAGCCTGCACCAGCCGGCAACCCCTTCCCCTTGACATGCTTGTCAAAACCTTGTTGCACATAGCATCGTCTCGTCGTCGTCCCTGGTATATAAAGAGAAAGGCTTGGCTCTCCTGCTTTATTTCTGTCTCCTCCTTTCTTGTTCTCCTCAGTCGAGAAACCATCTTGCTTCGCCCTCTTCTGCATTCTTTTGTTCCCTTCGTCTTTCATTTCCTCTACACTTCTTTCGCTTCTTGTTTCTTCTGAACTGCAGGACTGTGTTCCATTCTATCGCTCCTTTTAACAAAACAACAGACTCGACAGAACAGGCTCATCGTGTATCCTATCGTCGTGTTTACTTTTTTTATCACTACTTTCTTTACTTGCTAGTCAAGCAGTCATCCGACATTCATTTTTTACCTTTACCTTTTGGCTTTCGTCTTTCCTCGGTCCGGCACCAACGTTTTTCTCTTTTGCTCTTCCCATTTTCTCCCTTTTTTATCATATTTTGTCCTTGATCTTCATTTGTCCGATCCGCCGATCACCAACCACAGCACAGCCAAAACATAAACATACAACATACCTACCAGGACAAGGCAGTCTCTACCAGGTACACCTTCACCACCGCCAAAATGATGTTCACGTCCGTTCTCGTCACTCTCGGCAGCATTGCCGCCCTCACCGAGGCCTCGGCCATCAAGCGCACGCCGACCAAGGCCAGTGCCAATGCCAACTCTGGCAACTCTGGCAACTCTGGCAATGCTGGCAATGCTGGCAATGCTGGCAATGCTGGCAATGCTGGCAATGCTGGCAATGCTGGCAATGCTGGCAATGCTGGCT
>WNLO01000176.1:0-22246 GCA_021398005.1 Sporothrix luriei | reverse complement strand
CAATGCTGCCAGCAACACCTGCCTGAACAAGAACGCCGTCCAGACTGGCAGTTTCGTTACCGGCCAGGTCAACGACGTCGCCGCCGACGGCCAAACCAACTCTCAGACGTGGGTGTCCTTTTGTTTTATTATTTTCCTTTTATTTTCTTTTCTGGTCGTCACCTTCCGCCTTCTGACATCTCAGTGATACTTCCAACTTCATCAACTTCTGCTCTGGCCAGACCCTGACCAATGGCCTGCAAATCAAGTCGGGCTCTTGCAACGGCATTGGTAGGTTATGTTCTCTACTTCCTACGTCTCATTCTCTTCCCGCCCTTTCTAACAAAGCCAGTCATGGGCAAGATCCCTGCCTCGACAAACATGGTCTCCACCGTCATCCTGAACCCTAAGCTCAACGACAACCTCGCCGCGCTTACGGACTTCAATGTGACCCTGACGGTCGCCAACCTCAACCTGGGCACATTCACCAACGCCACCAGCACCTACTACGCGGCGCCCCAGGACCTGGAGAACAACGGCAACATCATCGGCCACACTCACGTGACCATCCAGGACGTTGGCAACTCGTTCCAGTTCACCACGCCCCTCGATGCCAGCCAGTTTGTCTTCTTCAAGGGCATCAACGATGCTGGCAACGGCCAGGGCACCGTCACTACGGCTGTCGCCGGTGGCCTGCCGGCCGGCAACTACCGTGTCTGCACCATGTCCTCGTCCGCCAACCACCAGCCCGTGCTGATGCCCGTTGCCCAGCGCGGTTTCCAGGATGACTGCCGTTACTTTACTGTCGGTGGCAACGGCGGCGGCAACAACAACAATAACGGCGGTGGCAACAACAACAACGGCGGTGGCAACAACAACAACAACGGCGGCGGCAACAACAACAACAACGGCGGCGGCAACAACAACTCTGGCAGCACTACCACCAACAACGCCGGTACGGGCAACAACAATGGCTCCGGAAACAACAACGGCTCTGGCAACAACTCTGGCAACAAGGGTGTCAACGGCAACAGTGGCAACGGAAACAATGGCAACGGCAACAATGGCAACGGCAACAATGGCAACGGCAACAATGGCAACGGCAACAATGGCAACTCAGCCAGCTCAGCCACCAGCAGCAGCAGTGCAGCGGCCACCTCCAAGTCGGGTAAGAAGAAGACGTCCCGCTCCTCCAAGTCGAGCTAGACCCCTGCTAACGCTGCTTCTACCATAGCAAATAACAACGGCTCGTCGTCCTCTTCCTCGGGCGCCATCGCTGGTATTGCGGCCCCTGCCGTCACCGATTCTGGCAACGCGGACCGGCCTTTCGAGGTCAACGGCGACACCTTTGTCAACAAGAGCGCCGCCATCCAGCGTGCCTGCTCTGTGCAGAACAACTTGTGTGCTGATGCCGTCAACTCGGGCAAAGCCTCTGGTTTCACTGTCGGCGACTGCAACACCCAAGAAGAGAAGTGCAATGCGCAGTAAATGGAACCGACGATGACTGGTAATGTTGGCGTCGACGAAAGTGTTGTGCACGAGGGTGGACAAACTTTCCATAAGTGTGTACTAGTACTCCAATGACGACTGTTTTTTTTTCTGTACCTATTTCCCTTTGTGCTGTGTCATGTTTTACATTTTTATATATCTTTCTGACGATGTGTTTCTCGTCGGGCTTTTTTCTATTATCCTATTCCCTCTTGTCTCACTTTTCACTTCTTTTATTCGGCCAAGACGGATCGCCTTAGCCTCGTTTTGGGTTCCGTTCTCTTTAACTGAGCCATTTTTTTCCTACCGACGAAAACTTAACAAAAAAGGGAATGTCTGGACGAGGCATTAGAAGGTTGCCGGCTCAATTTCTGATAGGATAGGATGTAGTGAAGTTTTATGAAAAAATGGGAGAGCCAAACCCGACTTGAAGAGTTCTGAGAACGAGGTATGAGGTCGCTCTTGAGAGACAGAGTACAAATGAAGACATCAAAAAAGTCTCAAGCTTTGCCCAACCGGAAATCATCTTAACCACGAAAAGTGGTAGCAATCGTACGTCCCTCTACAAACGGTGACCCGGCTTTGTTTTGTGACTGCGGCTGTACCAGGCTATGCAAGAGGCCTGTTGTGAAATTGCAACCAGACGGGCCGAGATGGATACAACAGTACGAGGGGCGAAGGACCGTAACAGCGTCAGTGACAGTGTCGTTGCACATACACCAAACCGGGTCCTTATGATTCATTGCGTGCTCTCCACCACCAACCCGTCTCCCATATCTCGGCTGCAAAAGGCTCCTGGGTGATTCAAGCGGACAAGTCCGATCATGTCACACAGAGGATGGGAACACGGCCGACGACATTAGATGCGAGGCGTTACAGAGTCGAGCCAGATAAATAAGAAAAACTTATGTAAAATCACGGAAGGCGGCCGGCGGCAGACAGGACAAGATTGGATGTGCTCCATAGTAGCCTTCGTTTTTTCACCCCCGTTCTCTTTCTTTTGGTCAATTGAGAGCTCTCCCGTCATTCTGTCTCTGTCCGTTCGTGCGTTTGCTTGTTGTCAATGCCAAACTCACCGCCGGCACGGCATCCGTGGCCAGCAATAAATGGTTTTCAGGGGACATGAGGACATGAGGACTGCCGATGCATGAGGGTCTTGAAGAGGAGAAACAACATTGAGAGACAAAAAAAGGCTGACACAGACGGGGGCCAAAAAGACGGGCCTGTCTCGGCATCGGAGAGTTTTCCTTGGTCGGTCGTGATGGACAGATTCTTCGGGCCATCTCGACCCATCTTTGTGTCTTGCTTTGCGACTTTGGCCCGTCGATATCGCTTCTGACTGGGATGTGTCCTTTCTTTTACGTGTTACATGCTTCTCAATGATTTATTTTGTTCCTGTTTTTCGTCAACGGCTCGTATGTTTACAGAGGCCGACGGAGAACAGAGGAACTGTACCCGTTGGGCCGTTGATCCGTTGTGTCGCTGTGTCCTATATATGAGATTGATTTGTGATTCCAAGAAAATAATCTGGTCTGACAAAATGAGAAAAATTATGAGCGACAAAACAAGAAGACGCCGAGAAGGATGGAAGATAGGGAAAAGGGGGGATAGAAATCTAGCTATCAGTAAAGTCGGAAGTCTATATAAAACGAGACATCATCTCGTCCCTAATCCTTCCAGAATCAGCCCAGAACAAGGCAGCTTCCTCAACCGTCTCGAGCTATTCCCGTCTCGAGCTATTCCCGTCTCTTCATCGCCCTCTTATCTCCAAATTCATATTGATTGTCACTCACTTTTGTCGTCCCTTCTCACTTCAGACATCATGAAGTTTCAGTGGCTGGCTACCGGCGCTGCCGTGGCCCTCGTTGTCCTTCCTGTGGCCGCTTCACCTGCCCGCCGCGCACCTTCTCCGCCCCACGACGGCCATGCCCGCCTTGCCAGCGACCTTCGCAAAGCCAATGAGGCCCATGATCGTCACGACGATGCCAAGCGGGATTATCGTCTGTCTGTCCCGACTGCGGAGGTCCAGACGGGCGGCACTACCAAGGAAGTGACGGTGACGACGACGACGACGACGATCACGGCCGTGCCCAGCTCGAGCGTGTACCGCTCCAGTGCTTCGTCCATCTCCAGCTCCAGCCCCAGCTACAGCCCCGGCTCCAGTTCAAGCTCTGCTGACGCTGTTCGTGGAACCAGTTCCAGTTCCAGCTGTGGGTTGCTCCTTCCTGTTTTACCTATGGCATTTTTGACTTTTTTATTTTTTAATTTAGTTTTCGGTTGCCCATCGTGCCTTCCTCGCTAACCGACTACTGACAGCTACCCCTGGCGTCGTCGGATACACGTCCGAGACGAACCGCCCGTCCACTTCGACGACGCCTGTCATTTGGTCGTACCAGCCGGGCCCGACATTCAACACGACGGTTGTGGTGGCCCACACAGCGACGGCATCGTCTTCACCGACCTTGTCTTCGTCCGTCTCGCCGTCGTCGTCTTCGTCTGCCGCGCCTTCGTCTACGTCCGAGACGACGGTGACCGAGTTCACGACAATTGCAACTGTCACGCTTCTGACGACTGTGTCGACTCTGACGACTGTGGGCGCGTCAGAATCGGTATCGGCGTCGGCGTCGCCCTCGCCGTCTGCGGTGTCCTGGTCGTTGTCGCGCGTGTCATGGTCGTCGGTGTCCTCCACGTTCGTCACTCATTCGCTGTCCGCGCCAGTCAACTCGACCCGTACTTCGTTCAGCTCGTCCTCGTCTACGTCCTCTACGTCCTCGTTGACGTCCACGTCGACTGCCCTGGCCCTCTCAGGTACGCTAACGAGCACAATCTCCACCACGCCCCGGGACACTTGCCATCACGGAACACCGACGCCTCTGCTGTCTTCGTCCTCCCGGTACTGGTCGTCAACCTACTATTCGCCCAGCAGTTCGCCGTCTGGCGTGCCGCTCTCGTCGTCATCACCGCCTCGCTGGCCCAACTCGACCAGCAGTGCCTCCACGTCGTCGTCCACGTCCATCGACTTGTCGGGCACCACCGTGACGTCGAGCATTACCACCACCTCTTCTTCCTCAGTCTCTCCGTCGAGTGCGACCAGCGACGGCGTTCAGCCACTCTTTAATGCCACGTCGTCGTCTGGGCCCGTGTCTTCGTCGGTTTCTGCGTCGTCGTCCGGTTCTGTGCTGTCCGCTTCACCCATACCCGTTAGCAACAGCTCATCTCTGCCTTCTTCGGCCAGCTCGACCTTGAGCAGCTCGTCCCAGTTGCCATCTCTCTCGTCTTCCATCTCGCCTTCCATCACACCGTCAGCTTCCTTCTCGGTGGCGCCAGCTCTGTCTTCGAACACGTCATCCCTGGCCCCTACTGCTACTCTCTCCCCCTTCAATATCTCGTCGTCCTTCATCCCACATTCGATCGTCTCCACATTGAACATTTCATCTCTCACCCGGCCTTCTGCGACCCAACTCCCCACGCTGTCTTCTCTGTCCCCTCTGTCTCCCATTCCGTCTTCTATCCAGTCACCACCTGCCTCGTCTGTTCCGTCCTCTATTCCGTTTTCTCCCTCTCCATTGCCTCCTTCGGCCTCCTCCGCGTCTTCCCGGCCGGGATCGTCAACTTCACGGACACTGGCCTCGTCCTCGTCCTCAGCTCTGCGCTTTAACCCCGACGAGCGCCCTGCTACGACACCACCTACTGGCAACGCATGGGTGCGTGGACTTTGGTAATCTGATCTACAGTATCCCAGGCTGGTTCTTGGTCATCAGACGGGCTGAAAGCCTAGAGATCTAGCTGCAAGGAAAAACTACAGCAGTAGCGTCAGGAAGTAGAATAGCATGGCCATTTTCCCACCGAACTCATGTTTTTGACTTGCACGAGAGGGTGCGATGTTGCGGTGTCTTGGGTAGTGACAAAAGGTGGAAGTTGCTGGGCACTTGGGTAGACACAAAAAGCAGGTCATGGACTGTGAAGACCGTGAAGGATTCCATCACTGTATGCTTCAATGGGACCCGGCGCGTTTCGCTGTTCGAGAGGTCGACAGCGTAATTACACAGTGTTATTTGAATGCCATGTATTGCACGTACTGCGTCTGTGCCCTTTGGTAACTTTCATTTTGTGATGTCTGCCGATTCGCTTTATTCCCGGACCAGCCTCCATCCCATTATCTACCTTGCTGGCCAACCTATGCGTCTGTCGACGCCGTTTTGGTGATGGTGGGCGCTGCTGCCGACGGATCGCGGTTTGCCCGCCAGACACTCTCGCCCTCGGCAGGTCCTTGGCCCGTGTTGCCTGCCTGCCCCTGCTGCTCCGCCGCAAACACTTCCTCCTTCCACACCTCCAGCCGCTCCTTGGCCAGCTCCAAGCACGCCTCGCCGGCCCGCCACGCCGCCCGCCGGTGCGCCGCCGACACCGCAATCAGGATGCTGTCCTCGCCAATCGGCACGGGGCCCAGGCGGTGCACAACCGCGATGCCAACAAGGTCGTGCGCCGCGTGCACGTCGCGCGCAATCGACAGCATGGTGCGCAGCGCCCGCGGGCGGTACGACGCGTACCGGAGCGTCGCCACCGCGCGGTCGCCAAAGCTGTCGCGGGTCGAGCCTGGAGAGGGCTGTCAGCCACGGGATCGAGCAGACGTAGTACGGTGAGAAAGAGTGAATGGACGCTGAGGGGACGCAACAATACCCGCAAACAAGACGTTGGCACCGGCTTTGGGGCTTCGGACGCGCTGCAAAACAGAATGGACGTCCAATGGCGCGTCTGACAGCGCGACGAAACAGCCGTCGGCCGCAAGGGCATCTGCGCCCGAAAAGACGTCCTGGACGTCAGCCGCTTGTGTCATGGTGAATGACGGAGTATCGTGGTTCCAATGGGATGGTGCTCGGGCGGCAGCGACTTGGGCAGAGGCCCCACGGACTACGGAGGACTCCGTAACAGCTTCTGTGGGGTGCGATGAGCGATGTTCGGCGTTAAGTCGCTCCTGCCCTCTAGCTGGCGTCGCTGATGTCATGGTAGGTTTAGCGTCCTCCTCACGCTGCGTTCATTGCGCTAAGACTTCTCTGGCGACCAACAGCGGCGAGCGCTCCTTCCCAGCCTGTCGTGTTGACTTGATTTCCCTTTTGAGAAGGTTCGTTTAAGTCTCTTACAAGTCGGTGCCTCACACAGTTGAAACTGGGAAGGAGTGTTGTCGACCGTACCTTCTGTATAACACGACGGCAAGTCGTTCTTTCCTTTCGTAGAAACTTGCCCAGCAGGAGCCAAACACGAGAAGAAAACGGGGAAAGAGCGCAGTGTTAGTTCTTGCCATATCCAGCACCAACACGCACAAGCACCCACATCAAGTGCGTAGACCAACCAATTATATGATCCTCGTGAAAAGCTACTACAAGAGCTCGAAGCGGAACATGATGTCCAGCAAGAAGCTGTAGAAGTAGCCCCAGAAGCAACACCAGTTCCACCGGCGGAAGACGATGCAGATGCTTTGCATCTTCCCCGGCCCCTCAACACGGTGAGGGTGCGCTCTGGAGCGGCTTTGCAAATCGACTGGCCCAGGTGTTCCATAACCACTGATCGAACAGCACTCCACCATGTTGCCACGTTGGGTTACGACACCGCAGATGCACATCAACAGATTTATATTACATTTTTTAATAATTCATATACATGTATTGGTGCTCGGAGCGGAGCCACTCAATGCTTCGTTGACTCCCTGTTCCATGTGTCTTTATGCATCGACTTTACCTTATCACACCCTCTAAAAGTCTGCCGGCCATCCTTCCCTTTGCAGCGCCCAACGGACCGCTGCACCCACGTCACCCGTGATGGCCCGTGGACGGTGGCGCAGGTAGTCAGGACTGCCTTCTGCCCGCGCCGGGTCGTACACACCCGTCTCGACCAGCACCGAGCACCAGTCCGTGCCGTGGGCACTGGAGAACTGGTTGGCACCCGCAATGTCGCTCTCCGGATTGTCGCCCACCATGTAGACCGTATTCAGGGGCGCTTCGTTTTGTTGTGCTTCTCCGCCGGCCTTGCCACCGTGCGCCTCCAGCAGCGACGTTCGGTACCGCACAAGGGTCCGTTCTGCATACCGGTACGTCGCCGCATGCGGCTTGCCCAGCAGCGTCGCCCGCCCGCCCTCGGGCGACAACAGCGACGGCTGCTTGGGGCTCGCCAGCTGCGACCACACGCCTGCGACAGCCGCCGCAAACGCGCCCTGGCCAAAACGCGGCAGGTGGTACGTGGTGGCCCACAGCAGGTCCGCATTGGAAAAGAACAGGCGCGTGCCCCTTTCCTCGGCGGGCATGGACTCTGCCGACAAGCTCGCCGGGTCAAACGTGCCCAGGAATCCGCGCCGCGCCTGC
The DNA here is from genome assembly GCA_021398005.1 of Sporothrix luriei. Lineage (NCBI taxonomy): Eukaryota > Fungi > Ascomycota > Sordariomycetes > Ophiostomatales > Ophiostomataceae > Sporothrix > Sporothrix luriei. Next base: position 14,426 of record WNLO01000176.1, on the reverse strand, counting down.
AGCACGTCTGTCAGCAGCTGAATGTCAAGCGCCCAGTCGCGCGGGTCGTTGAAGACGAAAGCCGCGGCAATGCGCAGGTACTTGCTGTCGTCGAGGTCGGCCAGCGAAAAGGGCTTTGTCGGCGACACCAGCTTGCCGCCCTCGAGCAGCAGCGGTTTCGGCAGCGGTCGCGCTGTCTTGGCATACACTGATTTGAGCAGCGGCTCAAACGGGTATATGGCCGGGTACGCCGTCAAAATATCGGCCGGCGTCACCACGCTGCGGAAGCCGTACTGCTCGGCAATCGTGCGGATGCGCGCGGCGTCCGAGCCCGTCACCAGGATGGTCTGGTCGCGGAGACCACCGCCACGTCCATTGCTTTGAGCATCCAGCCCCGCCGCGTCGTCCAGCAGCTCTTGGAAGGGCGTATGTGACTGCACAAAGTTGGCCGGCGACAGAACCGGCAGCGGGCCGCCGCAGTTTGGGTCGGCGTCGAGGCCCAGCCGCCGCTGCAGGTCGGCCACGCGATCGGCCTCGTAGCGCCCGCCGCCGTTGGTCAGCAGGATAAAGGGAATGCTCTGTTGGTGCAAGTATCGGAGCGCCGCGGCTGCGCCCGAGATCGGCTCGTTGACGTGTAGCAGAACACCGTCAATGTCGAAGGCAAACGCAAACGGCGGAATCCGGTCCTTGGAGGACGTCGCGGGTGTGCTAAATGCCCGTCTTTGCTGCTGCCGTTGAATCGCAGACCAGGGCAGTCGACTCGTCGCCGTCCGACCGTGACGGGACGCACAACAGTCCACACGGGTGACAATGCCGCACAGCCGGCTCTCGGCCGTACAATGCCGCGACGGCACCCGCGAAGCAACTGTCAGCAGTCTTTCCGCCAAACGCCTGCTGGATGCCATGGCTGCAGTCCTTGAGGGACGTGTAGGGAAGAGAAATCTCTCTTCGGGTGCGATTTGGGGGTGATTCTCCTCCCGATATTGGGCCTAATTCGCTTGTAGAAGCTACCAGGTTGCTTAGGTGCGTGCGGACGGGCTAGCGATTGACGTTTGGCCAGAAGTATGAATGGACCTAGGCTTTATGGAGCTTCTCGATCACGCGGCAAAATGGCGAAATGGGTCTCTTCTCCGCTTATCGCGAAACGAGGGAGGCGCTGCGAGCACTCGTTCCTTCCGAGCTTCCCAGGAACTGCCGCGATCTTGCGCGGTCGTTTACAGTGCGAAGAGGCCGTGCGGGGCTTTCTGTCAGGTGTGTGTTCTTATCGCTACGCACTGTTCCGCATCGCTGTTGCAATACCGTATTTCTTCGCGACAGGAGGGAAACTTCAACCAAGTTCCTTCCCAAGGACCGTGGTTCTGGCTCGATTAAACAGGAAGGACGGGCTGGGCGCCATATTTGGAGGCAAGAGTGTGGGGAAACAAGAACTCGATGAGGGGAAGGAGCCGCCGGCACGGGATAGATGCAACAGTAATATGGAAGGTCCGAATGTCGATGTCGACATACGTTTTCCTGCCTTTCAAAGTAAACCAATCTTTCTTTTGTTTTCGCAAGTTTCATTACATTGCTGGTCTACCAGATATGAGCAAAGTACGTACGATGTAGGTGTAGTCGAAGTACGATACATTCCAACGGCAGATCACCACCAGAGCACAGCCGTCCACACAGCACGCACATTCCTCATCGCAAGAACAATAACAAAACAGTTGAGACGGGCTATCTTAGATCGCGAGACACATAAAAAGGTAGTCTTCACTTTAAAGGCTCTCTTTTTCTTCCTACGACCTCGGTCAACAATGGCAGTACGTTTACGCGTCCGGAATCACCAAATCGACACACAGCAGCCACACATTTCAACGTCAAGGTCGGGTCGAAAAGATCATAGTGTTCAATATAAGGTCCACAAATACCACGATGCAGCGTTGGTGGTGGTGGGATGTGAGATGGAAGCAAGGTAAGTAAAGACACAAAGTATGGTAACACAAAAGAATGAAGAAACGGTCGACACAAGAAGAGAAAACAAGAGAAAGGACGAAAAGTCGAAAAACAAACACAAAAATGTGATGCAAGACGAAAACAAAGGGCGGATTAAAACTCCTTGGGAGATCGGCCATAATCATTAGGCCATCATGCTGATGACCGTATTCCTTTTTTTTTCACTCTCGAAAATGCAGGTATCGCCCACGCACGCAAGCAACAACAACAGCTCCAACATAACGAGACTACGCATCGATGTCCCTTATGCGGTCCTGCTGCGATGGCGGGAGCAAGGTTCTGGGTATAACTCCAACCCTGAGTAAACGACAAGCCGAACACATCAAGAGACAAAGGTCCAAAAGTTCAAATTGCGACAGAGAAAACGATAGTACAGAGCCCGTCTCAAGCCAAACACAGCTACATCCCTTTTCCTCGACGAGAAAAGACCTGAAGAGCGCCAATATGCTATGCAAATATGCAGAGAGACAGAAGTGGGGGAGAGAAGAATTGCGAGGTATTTGTTGGTGGTCGTTGAAACAAGAAATTATTAAGCCAAGACGAGGCAAGGCAATCGACGCAAATAAACAACAAAACGTCGACGATGGGGGTTACGAACTGAGGGCCGGACGAAAAAGGTTCAGAGCACGCCCATCACTGCCTGTCGCCGCGGCTGACTTGGCTGGCCGACGTTCGGCTGCGCTCATCGTCTTCTTCGATCACATCGCTCAGTCGCGTCGGGTGGTGATGGCGGGGAATCGTCTCCCAGCCGGGTCCGGCAAACCCCTGGCCGGAATAGTCTGCCGGGGCAGGGGCGGTATAATAATGGTGGGAGGCCGATGGCGGGTATGTCGATCCCGGGGCCGATAGCGATGACGGCGTTCCATACTGCAGCTCTTCTACAACCCGACCGTTAGCAAATCCGATCCCTCCCATTCACCGTTCGATCCCAAGCTCCCGACCTAGCTTACCTTCGTAGGTCTCATCAGACCTTTGCGGCACCGTGTCCGACTGGCCATGTGGCTGCTGGTAGTATTCAGCACCAGCGGTGGTTGGCCCCGCAGCGCTCACTGGCGCCTGGGTGTACGTAGGCTGCTGCTGCGGTGGCGCTTGGTAGCGTTGCTGCGCCTGAGATGGGAGCTGCTCTAGAGCCGACAGTGGCGTTTTCTGCAGCTGGGGTGGGACCTGTTGGAGCGGCGGCGCCTGTTGTTGGTGTTGCTGCTGAGGCACCTGCTGAGGCACTTGCTGAGCCACCTGCTGTGGCTGCTGTGGCTGCCGTGGCTGCTGGGGTGGTTGCGGCTGCGGTGGTGGCGGTTGCTGCTGTTCATGACTCGCGGTGCTAGTGTGTTGGCGGATAGGAAGGCCCTGTGTCATAGGCACTACCTGAACACCACCAACGATCGTCGGCTGCCCCTCTTGCAACGCAATGACACGGTCCCTCTCCTCCTGCTCGCGCCGTCCAAGCTCCTCCCATGCTCGCCGCGCCTCATCCTTGGAGATGGCAAGCTCCTTACGCATCTCAGCGAGCTGCTTCTGGATCTTGGAGTTTGAGCGTTCGTTCTCGACCGCCTCGCGGATGGCCTCTGCGCGGCCACGGCGCTCTTCTTGGATGGCGGCCTCCAGCATCGCCTGGACCTCTGTGTGGCGCTCCATATCGCCGCGCATCTCGAAAAACCAGCGCTGGAACTTGCGCTCCGAGCTGGCCCGCAGCCGTTGCAATTCCACAACGGCGTGGAAGAGGTTGGCGCCTGCGGCCGACAGATCCGTCACCTGTCGCGCCAGTTGCCGATTCAAGGGATCTTGGTTGATCTCGTCCGACCGCTGCTGCAGCTGGCGGATCCAGAAGCTCGTCAAGCCCTCCCAGTGCGCCGACAGCGCTTCCCACCGCTCAAAGGCGTGGGGGAACGAGTTCCGCGGCTGGCCCCGAGCGCCACCGGGTCCTGCATCACCCCCATCCAGCCCGGCCTGCGGTTGCGGCTGCGGCTGCGGCTGCGTTTGGTCCAATGACCGTGGTGCCGGATCTGGGATGCCACTTGCTGAAGGCTGGCGACTACTTGCAGCTAGAGGAGGTGCCGCGGATATTGGGGCTTGGTTGATTGGCTGTTGGGGTATTTGAGTGTTTTGGGGGGCGCGAACAGGTCTTGGCTGGGCCTGTTGCTGTTGTTGCTGCTGCTGCTGTTGTTGTTGCTGATGCAGCTGCTGTGATGAAATATGAGGTTGTTGTGATGCCTGCTGCTGCTGGATGGTAGGAGGAGGCGCAAGCTGGCCAGATGTCACCGCTGCCGTGCGCTCGGCCCGCTGTTGTCTCCGCTGGGTGGCGGGGTCGACTTGTTGCGATGTGGGTTGGGAAGCAGGGGCCGATGCCGCCGCTGTCGCCGCCGCTATGGCAGCTGCAGCGCGCTCACGTTCAGCTGCTTGCCGTCTTTGCTCAGCCGCGACTCGAGCATCCTGCTCTGCTTGGGCCCTTTCCATCCGTTCCCGTTCCGCTCGCCGTGCCTCCCGTTCTTGGCGCTCCTGCATGATCATTCTCGGACCTCGAATGTTGCTTCGTGGCGAACTTGTCGGCTGTGGAATTGGAATTTGCGGGCGGGATGTAGGCACCGCATTGCCATTTCCGTTGCCGTTCGAGCCATCACCTTCGACGAGAAGATCCGCCATCTTTGCGGTCTCCTCCTCGTAGTCCGGCGAGAGCTTGTACGGATGAGTGAGGCCTTCGATGGCGAATAGGATGGCGTTGTGTGTCCGCTTCGAGATGCGTACGGCCGGGTGGATGTCGGCACGCGGTTGATCAGAAGCCGACTTGCCCTCAGCGGGATCCGAGGCAGGTCTCGGGGAAGGCCCTGCGACAGACGAGCGACGTTTGTCGTACTTGCTGCCGTCGTCGTCGTCGTCTTCGTCGTCGTCGTCCTGGTCGTCGCTCAGGTCTTGCGAGGGAGGTCTACCTGTGCTTTGAGCCCGGTCCTGCTGCTCGACGGGATTTGCGGTGGAAAAGGCCAGGCGCGGGCTGATGCCAGTCGATACGGCGGCAAGATGGACCCGTCGCGGAGGACTCGACGTGGGAGATTGAGATTGGGTTCGAGTCCGGGGCTGGCTATCGGCTGGGGACGATATCGACTGCGTTCGGGCCTCGCCCGGAGGGGGGCTCGAAACGAAACGCGGTGTGCGGCGCAGAGACCGCTGGGAGTTGGGTGTAGATCGTGCGTCACGTTCGGAGAGTGCGGAGCGTGCTGAGGCGGTCGTATGGGTGTGGTATCCCTGGGGTGTATAGGGCCGCTGGAGAGAGGAGCGCCGGCTGTGCTGGCTGTGCTGCGTCTGCCGGCTTTGCGGGCTCTGCTTGGAGGAAATCGGTGTGTGGTCGTAACGGTCGTAACGGTCGTGAAAGGAAGCGGGGGCGGGGTCGCTCAATGTGCCCGAGTCGTGCTGCCCAGCACCAGACAGGTCCGGTACGTGGGCGGGCAAAGTGACAGGAGGCCGCAGTAAGCGCTGCGGTCGCGCAAGATACCGCAAAGAGCTCTCCTCGAGGGAGTGGAAATCAATAAAAAATCAAAAGCAAGAATGGACAGGACAACAAGAAGCGAAGGCGGCAAACTGCGAGCGGTTAGCATCTCGGACGACGAAAGGCACAAGGAGGAGACGCAGGGCGAAAGATGCTGCTGTCCAACGGCGAGAACAGGGACAGTATCGCGTTGCGCATGCAGAATGTGTGTTTCCGGTGGTCACCAGATCTGTCTGAGGGAGCCCGTGAAGGCAACGAAGCACGCCAAAGATGTCGAGTGGCAACAAGGAGTGCAGAGAGGACAAAGAAGGAAATAGAAAGGTAAAGGACGGGGTGCATCGAGGCTTGGCGGCAAGGGATGAAGTGAGGTTGGATCCAACTTACTCTTCAAAAGAGACGAGATGCTTGACGAGGCAGCAAACCAAGGGCCGAAAAGCGAGAAAGCGATGTGACGATGGCAAAAAAAGGCAAAGACAGCAAGCAAAAACGAAGAGAGACCAGACCGGCAGTCAATTGAGCGCAGGTTGTTGAAAGGGAGGCAGCCCTGGAGCAAACAAGACCAAGGTCGGAGACGGTCGTCGACGTGCAGAGCGAAAGCAGACGGGGTGAGCTCTGAGATACTGGCTGGCAGACTGGCGTCATTAGCAAAAATTAATTGGGGAGGCTGGGAAGAGGTGGCGGGAGAACGCGCGCCCAAAAAACGGCCCTGTGCTAACACGGGACGGACAAGATACAGGGGTATGGTTTGCGGGAGTGGTAGAGTGGATAGCGCCAAGTGTGGGTGGAGAGCACAGGAAGTTCTGCAAGCTCACAATAGGCTGCTGGCTGCTGGCTGCTGAGCCGCCTGGGCTGAGCTGGCCTGGTTGGGCCTTTGTCTTGTGACGTTGTGCTGTTCCTTGCAACACCACCCAAGCGCAAGGCGCTGCTGACTGTGCCCGATGTGCCAAAACGTACCAGAAAAGAGGAGGAAGAAAAAGAAGAGCTCCGAGGGTCGACCAATCAAGGCGTTGTGCAGGCGTCTGAAGTCTTTCGCTGCAATCGGAAATGCACAGCTGGACGGTGGGAATTGGCTCGGCGTGACAGCGACGTGGACGGCGGCCGCAGGAACGGCGGCCAAGCGTGTGAGGAGAGGGCGAATCGTTTAAACGCGAGTGGCCGGTCCAAAATGTCGGTCTGGGATCGCGAGGCCGAGAGCAATGGCAAGGCAAGGTAGGTCGTCCCAATTGGCAGGGGCTTGAGGATGCGGTCGATGGCAGATGGGATGGCTGGGAAATGGGACCGCGTCTTGAGCCCTCGTCTCGATCTCGGTCTGTGGCGTACGATGTACGTGCAGCGTCCGTCTCGTGAGCTCGTCACAGACGCACGAATGCGCTCAACAATTCCGTCACTACCGTGTCAACACCGCCTCGTCCTCCTCGTCCTCCTCCACCAATTGAGCCCACGCGCAACCGGGGCGGCAACAGTCTCCGCTGGTGTTGACCGACGGGAGCTAAAGAAACGATGATTGTGCACTGCTACCCGTGCCAGCATGACGTTGAGATGCCAACGGCCGTCGGGGGCGTACGTCTCGACGGGTATTTGCTCGCGTTGGTTTGCGTTTTGGGAGGCGCAGATGGGTCTCGTTGTCTCGAGTTCTGTGAGATGGCGCGGCAGGTCGGGCAGCGAGTCTATGGCAGCATTGGCCTCAGTGCGCTCGTTGCTGGCGGTTTGGCGATGGCGAAATGCCCCCAGTGTCGTCCGTAGTGTCTAGAATGCGCGAGAAAGAGCATGAATACGGAGTACTATGCCGTACTCGTATTGCTGCAGCAGAAGACGCGCCACTGCTACCGGCGGGCTCAATAGGCGTGATGTGCGCTCTGATGAAAAGGGCGGCCGTGGAATGGAGTCCTTAGTAACAAACAACGTGTGCGAGAGAGGGCGGGACCCGATAAAGACGAAGTGAAAATGTCGACGAAAGGTGTCGGCAGCTCTCTTTGTCTTATTTTCTCTCGTCTATTAAAAGAAATTGCAGAGGAATGCGGGTCAGGTCAGCGATCTGCGTTTCGTCCGAGCTATCGAGAAGGCTCTCTCCTTGTGGACCAGGTTCGGTGCCAGGGGGAGAGCTCTCCCTTGTGCACGAGCTGAGGTCGTTCAATGGCAGAAAATGAGCGTCAGGAGAAGATGCAGGTTACAAGAAGCTGTACAAAAGCAAAACAACATGCTGGGATTCTTGCAAAATAGGAAGGCGTGCACACGGAGCTCGTTCAGGAAGGACCGGATGGAAGACGCGTCCGGCAGGGGAGGAGGCACCTACGCACGAGAGTCGTGCTTTCCGCGTAAGTGTCCTGTCCGTCTTACTACGGGAAGAGCAGAATACTTCGCAGCCACGGCAAACGACCATGTCGTGGCAGTTTCGCGCCACTGTTCCTTCCTTCCACGGTACGACGACACGACGCGGTCTCTTTTCTGGCTCAATTGATAATGGTCATATGCAATATGAATTGCCTGTTCAGCCCCTGGAGGCAAGAGCGCGAGACTCGCAGCCGGTGGATGCGCGGGAAGGCGCCAGGGGCCTTGATTTATTGCGGCGGGTCTACTTGTGGCCTGTGGGTAGAAAAGATCAAATATTTGCAAAACAACCCATAGAATCGAGACGACAAGGCATACAGTTACACCACACTCTTTTCCTGTTTGAGTTTTGAGTTTTGACTTTGACTCTTGACCTCCAGCCTCATGCACCTTTGCCCTGCTCTCTTGCTATGGCGCTCCCGCTCCCGCCGCCGGCGTCCTTTGTGGGTTCTGTGTTTCCTGATTTTCGGTGCCTTTCCCTCTTTCTGCCTTTTTGCCCAGGATCCAGGGAGTTCCAATATCAGCCCCAGACGACGGACAAGTCAGAGACGAAAAGCTAACCATGTTCGCGCACAGCAGGTGCTCCTGCTCAAGCGCTCTGTGCTACATCGTACACGCCCGCATCATGCACGACACGACTGAATATTCCTCTCGTTCTTATTCGACTTGCACAGATGCGTTTCCGTTCTCCAGATCCCGACCCCCGTTGTTTTGATGCACACATTATTCTTAACCTTGGTGCGATGATGAACAAGCGCATTACCGCAGATGGTATTACTGCAGGAAACCTGCCCAGGTGTAATTGCGTCCCACCACTATACGAAGTGTTGTTAGGGCACTTTCTTCTCTCAAATGTCGTACTTTGTGCTCTTAGACTTTTACATATACGTTACTCCTTGCGTCGTATTAAGTAGCGTGGTGCACGACAGCACGAAGTACGATGTATTAACCCCCGCGCGGACTATGCCGTGCTTATTGGCAATACATCGTAGTTGGCAAGCAGCGAAGACGTGGACAAGAAACCCAGGGACAGCTTGTTGCAATTTCGCGACGGGAGCATTCTCTGAACCCGGTACCAGAGAGCCGTCGAGACCGGTCGCGTCAGACTTACCAGGAAACACAGCCGGTAAACCGGTAAATAAGGCGGAAAAGGTGAAAAAGGCGGCCACAAGTGCGTCACGGCGCGCGTCATTTCTGCTCGTATTGACCGACAGCTGGCGGTACTTTTTTCACGCTCGTCGTATTCACGATATTGGGCCCATTGGAACTTGGATAAGACATTGATTTTTAGGTTCTGGGCACGCAGTATCAAACGGACCAGCTATCGACCACGTAGTGTTCGAGCCCTCGCCTTTGTCTCGCTCTCCATTCGTCCCACCCTCTGCGTTGGCAAGCTCCCGACGCGATGCTACCCAATGTGCATTTCATCCTTGAAGGTACTTTCGTCCATCGAACCTTGAAAAAGGATCCAGCACGGAATGGACTAATTTCGACGCGACTGCGTACGATTATTGCAGCTTTTGGCTCCTAGCACGAGCTATGCCGAATTGGCACAAGCGAAGCTCGACGCCAGCCTCTCTTCAGCTGAAAAGGCCCAGCCGGTCCGATGCGACGGCACTCGGCTGTCAAGGGTCGACTCCCAGCTCTCAATCCCAATGTAGCAACCCTCGTGACAAACACGGCATGCGCCTCGTGCGTTGACTCCAACGAGGGTGGGAATGGTTGTCATTCCGCTTCTTGGAGTTGACGATTGAGCAGTGTGACCACGTCAACATGCGTAGAAAGTATTATATAATTGACTGGAGGTATTATTATTATTATTATTATCCGCCTTTCTCAGCCACTCCTGACTATTGGCGACTAGCTAGACAGAACCCTCTGGGGAAAAAACTGCCACAGAACTAAGTGTGTAATCTTTCTAGTTACAGTTTCGTGCAGTAGTCTCGAACGGCCACCAAGGTAGTATAAATAAAACAAAATAAACAAAGTAAATAAAGTAAATAAAATAAACAAAATAAATAAAGAAACAAAATAAAAGAAACAAATAACGTAAAGAGTAAAGGAGAGTTAGTGTATCGTTAGGGTGCCGTTCTAGGCCGGAGTCGACGACCGTTTAAGCTCCCTTACTAGGCTATACTCCGGGAGCCTGCCGCTCCGGATAAGCTAGTGGAGGAGTGGTCTGGCCGTAAGGCCGCTCTATAGCCGGTAGTCTAGTTCTTCGGGTGTTTATAGCTAGTCTAGTGGCTATAGTAGTGTTATTATATAAGTTAAGAGGACGTGGGTTATAGTCTCCTTCCTGGCGCTATATAGGTATATAGGTGAGTTTATAGTCTACTAGCGGTAAAGGTAAGCTTGTAGGCTAATATAGCTGGTGTAGATCTATATAAGGAGGCTACTTTCGGCCTTTATAAGGTGTTAGTGGCGGTGTTATATAGCTTGTAACGTTTAGTATAGTGTCCGTACTATAAGGGATCCTATAAAGTGGCCTTTACTAGTATCCTATTATTATAGGGCCTTTTAGTGGTTAATAACCCTAGTCTAGTCCGTCTTTTTAGGGGTAGGTAGTAGGGACGAGGCGGGGATAAGCGTATAATAGTTAGTAAAAGGTTAAGGCTAGTAGACTACACCCCGAATAGCCTAGGCTTTTACCTAGTAGTCTGGCCGGGAGAGGAAGACGGTACAGTAGTAAGCTAAGTAAAGGTTTAACGGTAGTATACCTGCCTTAAAGTAAAGGAGGTGGATAGGCGTGGACCGGTAGGCCCCAAGGATAGTACGGAGGTAACTATAGAAGATCAAGTTAAAGGAGGTCGTCGGCCGGCGGTTACCCTTCTTTAAGAGGAAGATACTTATACTATAGGCTACTATACTTTAGAGTACTACCGTATAAATCGTACGGGCCTATAGAAGCGTATAACCCTACGTCTTACTAATAAGTCTTATAAGGGCGTAGCTTTATATAGTAAGGCGGCGTTTTATTTATCGGAGGTGCTCTAAAAAGAGGAGCTTTCTATCGAGCTAAATACTAAGGAAGCAGGCCGACGGCCGGGGAGTAAGGACGGTAGCCTGGTTGAGCGTAAGGGTTATCGTTAGGGCTATATAGGTATAAAAGAAGTAGAGTAGCTCGCTCTTTATTAGCTTGAATATAACGCCTCTCGGCCTTACCTACTCCGTAATAGTAGTCTACGCCTCCTATAGGAGGTAGTAATAAAAGCCTATTATACGGCTATTTATAAGGAGGTTAGTATTATTTATAAACCCGAGGGTAATAGTCCTATAGTAGTAATAAAGGGCCTAGTAGAGTGGTGAAATAAAGAGGATAAATAGAATTAGTGATAATAGGGATCCTTAAGGGACGTCGGTAGTAACGGGTTATACTAGTGCTATCTTCCCGTTAAAGGCTAACGCTATCGTTCGGTCCATTAAGTAACTTATAACTTAGTTAATTAACTAGACCGGGAGGCGGAGGGTGTATAACATATAAATAAGCCATCTATAGTAGACGTTATTAAAGGCGCCTTAGATATCGAGTTAGAGGAGGGATACTATAGCGCTAGCGTCCTATACGTACTATATAGCGTTAGTAAGGAGGCGGGCCGTTAGCTCTATTAACCGGTAGCGCCGGTTACCTATTTGGCCTTCTAGAAGGAGGTGGTTCTCTTCTACTGTCTCGGCTAGCTAACGGGCTATAATAGCCTTAATAGCTTTACTAATGGTACTAAGAAGTGTGATTAGGCGCCACCCTCTCGCCTCTTGTCTCTCTTAGGTAGTTTTATTAGGTTTTAGGATAATAATAGTATAGGATACCTTAAAGTATAACGGCTAGTGGCCGAGATAAAGGCTAGTAGTGGTGATATTCCGTAGCTATAGGAAGAGGGAGTCGCCGTAGGCCTAGAGAAGTGCGTTTAATATTTAGTCTAATCCGGGGGCCTTCCTTAGGGAAGTACGGTAGACGGCCGCTAAGATGTCGTCTATAGAGACGTACTAGCTAATAAAGATACGGCCGAGCGGCGTTATAGGCGGTGGTGGAGGTAGTGCGGCGTTTAGGGTTAGGAAGAAGCGGTAAGAGAGGATCTCCGTCTTATTATTAATATATATAGTAAGTGTACCGTCCGACCGCCGTAGCGACGGGAGGAGTAGGGGGGCGGAGGGGGTATAGTTTTAAGAGTAAGCCTACTTCTCTAGTCTCTATAAGTCCGTGTCTCTCGCTAAGGCCTTATATAGTATAATACGCTAATAGCGGCCTCCGGCTTAACGGAGGGCGTGTCTTTATGTTCGGCGTACCTTATATACGGCGTTATGTATAGCTATAGACTAGTCTCCGGTCTATACTCTTCTCTCTATAGTATAAAGGGCGTTGGTGGTGGTAATAATAGTTACGTCCTATTTAGGATAACGGTGTCTTTAGGGAGGTGACTTGGTTAGGGCGTATACGTATATAATACTAGTAAGCTTACTAATAAGATCGTTAGTTTAGCGTTCTAGTTTAATAATAGAGCTTAGTGGTGTTAGTGTTAGGAGGAGAATAGCTTATTTAAGTGATACAGCCTTATCCTAATCTAGTTAGAACTAGTAAAAGCTGTCTATTAATACCGACGGCGTTATTATTAGTATAAAGTAGGCTTATAGTATATAGTCGGAGTCTAGTTAGTTAAGCGTAGTATATATAGCCTTAAGCCGTAGTAAGGCCTATATATAATCTATCGTTAAAGGCCGGTAGTATAACCGGTCGCCTTATAGTTACTACGTTAGTATACCTAGTGGCGTTAATAAGGATAGGTCCTATATATCCATAAGGTTAAGGAGGACGTTTATATAGGCGGAGGTCCGCCTAGCCGTATCCTAAAGTGGGTAATAGAGGTTTATATCTCTTATAAGGATGATATTAATGTTTGGGCCGAGGTATAGCTGGTTAGTAAGGCGGGGAAGCGGTGAGTCCTATAGTTATAGGCCGGGTAAGAATAGCTCGCTATAAACTCTAAAGATATAAAGAGGGTATAACTCTTACGTATAAATAATAATATAAATAAGGTCTTTTTTAGTTATATATTCCTAATAGGATAACGGTAGACGCTTTATAACGTAGCTAGTAAGGCGGCTCTCTCCGGCCTAGAGTTTATAATATTTACTAGAGGCCGGCCCTAAAGCGTCGCCGCTTTTTATCTTAACTATCTTTTATAAGAAGACGACGTTAGCTTTAAGGGTGTCTGTGTAATATAGTGCTGTCTGTATATAGTGGTTAGTTTTATATATATTCTATAAAATAATCACTACTATTAGAAGGATATAGGGGGGAGCTGTAGTATATATATTATGGTCGTTATATTAGGGCGGGTGAACTATAGGCGGTGGCCCGTACCACTAGCTTCCTGGTATTTAACGAGGGTGTTTTAGTAGAAGGGGTAGGTACAAGAGTAAGCTGGGTGCGGCCTACGGTAGTTCGGGTATTATCTCTTATTGGAGGGCTTATTGTAGGAGAGGCTCTTGTAGCCTCCTCTATAGTATACGTATTAGGGGGGCTTATAGTACTTATATATGTTATAGTCCTATATTTAGTAACGGTGGTAGATTTACGGCTAAGTGTCTTATCTATATAGGACGGTACGGTAGAGGTAGTAGTTAAGGATAACGCCATCTTATATAAGTAGGGCGGCGTTAGCTTTAATAATAACAGTAAGGTATAAGCTATTAGAGCTAGCTGGTAGGCCGTCCTTACGGACCATAGGGCGTATCTAAAGGACTAGGTACAACGTATCAAGTTTTATACGGAGGTTTAGGGAGAGTATATCTATTAGTACACTATAGAGGACGACCTTTAGGCCGTTGATTATAGCGCTAGCGCCTAGGTTATCGGCCCAGGATACATCTTTTATATACCACCGGTCTATCCCCCTAGGGAAGATAACGGCACTATCTTTATTCGGGAGTCGGCGGACTATAAGGGCTTATATATAGTCCCCGGTAGTTAACTTAATAGTATTAACGATAGTCTTATATAAGGGCGGTAACGTTATACAGCTAGTATAAAGGATTACCTCTTCTTATAGTAGTAGCTTTATTACTATAGTAAGTGTAGGGTTAGGGTTACTATAGCGTTAGTTTATTTATTATAATAGGGGGGTGGTTTATACGGCTAGCTTAAAGGCGTATATAGGCGGTAGGCCGGTAGTAATAGCCAGTATAGTCGTAAGGTTTAAAGGTAGCGCCGTAGCGGTATAAAGCGCCTAGGAGGTAACGGTATAAAAGAGCCATTATAAGATCATATTAACGGCGGCATTAATACAGTCATCCGCCTTATACACGATAGAGAGGGCGGTAGTAAGGGCGTTAGCGTGGCCGTCCGGGATACTATAGATCCTAGCGATATCCTTAGGGACGACGGTAGTTAACGGTCCGGCGGTTAGTAGGACGGTACGCATAATAGTAGTCTTAGTTGGGGTAGAGGGAGTGGTGGGTGCGGCGTTACGGCCGGGCGGCGTGGAGGGCGTGGCGGTGGCCGTCTCCCTGGCTGTACGGCTGCGCTTGGTCGAAGACCGCTACGGGCCTTTAGAAATGGTGATAGCATCGCTCGTATGGCGGTGCAGGGGACTACTGGCCAGCGTGGCGCTGTCGGCCGTCGGTGGCCTCGCTCGCTTAGTGGCCGCCGCCGGGG
>WNLO01000175.1:0-48320 GCA_021398005.1 Sporothrix luriei | reverse complement strand
TGAGATTTGAACTCACGCGACCGAAGCCATATGATTTCTAATCATACCCATTAGACCACTCTGGCATCCCACCTTACCTCGACTTTTTGTGGGACAAAACGTACATGTCGAGGCTTATATAAGAAGATGCACTAGTGGGTTCCGGGACCTGGCGCCTTAGACCACTCGGCCATTTTACGTAAGGCCACCAGGGACCAACTGTCAGCCACCGACCAACAGACAGCAACAAACATATCGTTCTTTGTTTGCCGATTTGAAACAAAAACGTGCGAGGAGATTATAAAGTGATCCCATATAACAGAGAAACTATATTTCGCGCCGTAACTATACTCCATACACATCATAATCCATGTTGCTGTAATCAGCGTGACTGTCGTGGTCCATCTCCACGACCACTCTGACACGTCCTGAGCAACGGAAAAAAACACATTGGCAGATCTGCAGACAAGTGGACAGGCAGATCTGCACAGCGGCATGTTTTGACACCAGGAAGTGACCGAGCATTGTCCTCAGACTCAGCAGCTGCTTGAACTGTCGACACAGTGTAGCCCTCACTATAAACTCATTTGGCTTTCACATATGGCGGGAGGCAAGACCAGGCCAGGTGCAGACAACGGCACAGTTGACAGTTTGGGTTGCATGTGTTCCGTACAATATCCGCCCGTAAGTCAGCCTGCCTGTCAACGAGGCTACCAGAGGCGAGGGTCTGTATGCATGCCCTAAAAGTGTGACTGACTTGCGGTATGGTGCGCGTACCGGAGGGCTTAGGTCAAGTTTGCCATGTTTTTGTTTTGGAGGCCCCGCAGCGCGTTTATTGGGTTTTTTTTTTTTGGGCAATATTTCAAGCACAAAAGGCTGTCAACACGTTCTCCCTCATCCACAGACTCGCCCACCTCGACACAACTCTGCAAGGTCCACGCCGAGGACTGGGTCTCTGGGAAAGCGGCTTACGGGCCTCCTCCCAACCGGGGCAGGTAAGCAATCTTGGGCATTTTAGATTCTTCTGACACTGTTTTGACAATGGCACTCATCAGCTAACAAAAGTAGCCACGCTGGCTAGCGGCATGTCGTTGTCAAAATGCTGGCCCGGGTCCAGTAGTGCGGCCAGCCAGCCACGGCACGCTCAAAAGTCAATGTCCAGACCCGGGCAGAACTGACAGCCACACTGCACTGTCCCATCTGTTTTCCGTCGCAGCCTCGTTCCCTTGTCGATCCTCCTCTGATCGTCCCACCCGACCGGTTTTCTTTCTGTTGGACATGTTGAGAGACGCACACCAAATCGTGCTTCATGATCACGTCATTGTGGCTATGAAGATGGAGCACGGGACCAGGCACAAATTCAAAGCATCTAGTCCTGTGCTCGCCTTCCTGTTGTTGGTGTTGTCTTGCCATCTTACCCGCATCATACTCCTGATCGCCACGTCCGATCATGTCTACGTTTTTCGATACACGCGACCGGATCACGGCGATGTCTGTCGCATACCGCCTTCACCGTTCCCCGGGACACATCGAGACGGGGTGGAGGAGGGCACCAACGCGTTGGCTTCACATTCGGACTGGGAGGTAAAAGGCTTCAGTAGCTTGCAATGTACAGCTGCTGCAGTCCACTTTGAGGTCGTCCATAGCAATCAATTCAAATACAAATCAATATCAATACACGAGGGAGGCTGGTGCCCTGCTATCCCACTATAGTCTCAGGCTTGCTGCTGTCAACCGTTTCTCTGCTTGCCGTCTTGTAACATCGAACGTGTCTCGTCAACTAATATGCATAAAATTGTATGTAGGGGCTAGGCTATCAAAGAGATGCAGGCTGCTGCGTAAACAGATATACGGTATGCATTCAGATTGCCAAAAACATGTATCAGGGACCATCGTGGCTATGTCCTTGTCTTCAAATCGAGAATATTTACTTCCATTTTGTTTTGGTTTGCGGATGATGGTCTAAATACAGCACAAGCTTTGTGAAATTGATTGCATTTCACTCGCCAAGGCACAATACACCCCGACAGTCCCAAGTAGTTATTGTTTTGGATCGAAAAGGACGTACACAAAGTAGATACGGCGTAGGCCCCTTCCGTCCCCCCGCCTGTGTAGACAGTGAGCCTTTCACCGCGACCAGTAACCTCCCCAGGATTCCGACGGCCGGCAGCTCGCCGTCCGCAGTTGGTTCATCAACCGCTTTTAAGGAGACGTTCTTGTTGTCTCCGATAGCCCGTCAAGGTCGTCCATCAGTATAGCCCTGCGGTGATAAGATGCACACTCAAGAACGGTGTCACAAAACCGCAGCAGAGACGCAGAAGGCTCGGTCGATTGGCCGTCACAGGGGTGCCCTACGTTTGGTTGTATTGCTGACAAACGTCCACCTGCAGGCGGCATCACACCATGTGCGTCCCCGTCTCGCAAGGTGATTCGCTCCCTCATACGCACCGGTTTGTTTGCGCGGTTGCCTAACGCGTGCGTTTTGGTTGGCATCTTGTGCATGACTAGTTTGTCGGGTGTTACCGGCCTCTATCCCGCGTCTCTGTGAAAAGAACAAAAAAGAGTCCAAAACGCGGTGTGCTGCTGTGGCGGTCGCACACTTCCGCGTACCCAAAAGCGAGGCACGATTCGAACCACCAATACCGTGCCAGGTTGCTGGCCAATGAACCACTGAGTGCCCCTCGTTTCTTTTGCATATTGTGATGACCGTGTGTTCTGTTTGTTTTGCCGTGCGGCACAAGAAATGACAGCTGAAAACAAAAACAAAGCAAACCGCAATTGAGTCGTAACATTTGCGCTTCTAAGACGGAGCCGCACAATAACGCATTCTGCTGCCCTTTTGTCTACCCTCTGATCTTCCCAATCCTTACTTTTTCTTCATTTCGTTCCCACCATGCCTGAAATCGCCTCGGACAACGACCTGCCCAAGCTGGTCAACACCGCAGCCAAGCGGGCGAAATGGGCCAAGAAGCTCGCGGTGTCCTGCCTCCACAGCACGGCCAAGCGCCTCGACAACCCGCCCATACAGGGCATGTTTAGCCGCACGCTGTTTGCGACGCTGGCGGACAAGACCGACGTGGTCATCCAGTTCCGCACTGAGGCACTGGACCTCCGCGCGTTCGAGGAGGCTCGCGAGGTCCTGGGCGCCGCGCTCGTGCCCGGCGTCCGCGCCCTCGCAGACCCGGAGCTCGAGGCCGCGGGCGTCTGGGCCTATGCGCTGGACCGCATGCCCGGCACGATCTGGCACCGCGGCGTCACGGGCAAGGGGCCCGAGGCGCGCGTCGCCGTCAACCGGTCGCTGGGGCAGGTCTTTGCGCGCGGGTACGTAGCGGGCGGCCGCAACAACAACAGCAGCAGCAGCGCCGACGCCATCGCCCAGCACGTCCGCCCGCACCTCGAGGCCATCGTCGCCTCGCCCCTCGCAGAGATCGACCCCTACCGGGCGCTGTGCCAGGACTACCTCGACCACAAGCTGGCCGCGCTCGAGTCGCTGCCGCTGTGGATCGCCCACTACGACCTCAATGACGTCAACGTGCTCATCGACGCCGAGACGTTTGCGGTGACGGCGCTCATCGACTGGGAGCTGTCGCACCCGCTGCCGCTGGGCGTCGGCTTCGGGAGCGTGCACACGCTGGCCGGCGAGTACACGGGCGGCGCGTTCTGGATGCCGCCCGAGTTTGAGACGGCCGAGCGCGCGTTCTGGGGCGCGCTGTTCGCGGAGATCCCCGACGCCGGCGTCCGGGCACAGGTTGCCGGCCAGATGGCGCTGGTGCAGGACGCCGTGCTTCTCGGGACGCTGCTGTCGGTTTTCTACTTTGAGGACGGCAAGGTCGGCGCGGCACAGGTGCCGCTCACGGCGCTGCCCCAGTTTTTGACGTACCGCATTCCGCCGCTTCGTGGTGACGATCCGCCCTATGCTACGTAGCCTATGTATTTTTTACATATTTGCAGACTGGACGGCACTCTGTCAGTCGGAGGCAGCGGCAAGATGGTTGTATATTTTAATGCAAACATAGACAAGAGCCCATTACCTTAGCTCGCAAGAAATTCTTATTGCTATCATTATTCCTCGCAGTGTTCTTTAACATATCAGAAAACACAGAGTCAATACACAGTCGTGAGAACAACAAAGATTGAGGCTCACATTGCTGGCAGTCTGTCCAAGCCACCTTCGATGATTTGCAACTGTATACCCCTATAAATTCATTTTATCCTTCTGTCTTCGTCCCAACAATGCGCCGTATTTTTTTTGGTTGACGTCATTTGTTGACTGTGCCAAAAGATGTGTTCATCAAGGTGATATTGCTATTTTGATAGTTTTTACCACGTGGCGCATGGAATGACCACCAGTCTAAGAAGAAAGTGAGACGGAGGTGATGGGCGACTGAACAAACGATGGTGAGAGGGTGAAAAAAAGAGTTGTTGGGGACCTGGTGGGGAGCGGAGCCACGTGTGACAAGCACAAAAATATGAAAAAAAGGATAAAAAAAGAAAACAAAACATATCATACGGCACGGCAACGAGAGCGAGACCGACGGTAGCCAAGACTTGGAGACATGCAAGATGGACCGAGACAAAGGGCAGTATAATGAGACTCTGGCTGCTGTACTCAAAAGATATAGAATGGACTATAAGTGGCTGCGTTTACTGCTGTTATTATCATGTGTGCTCCTGCGATATCAGATATGCCCGTAACTATATGATATTATTGGATATTTTCAGCCATTTATAGATATGTAGCTTGCAAGATGGACGGGCCCTGTTACTACCAACTGCCGCCTTCTCCCTTTTGTACTGTGTATACACTCGTAGGCACGAGGGCTGCTTACCCTAACAATCTTCGTCTGATATTATGGACATTGTACGCGTCAAGAGAGAAATAAACAGACGCAGGCTAAGCACACAATCCATTGACGTCTCGCTCCTTCCTTTCAAGGGACTGCACTACTCGTGCTCTTCGTTTTATGGCGTGCCACTTTGTGTTCGATGGTTGCCCCTCTAAAATAAAAGGAGTGAAAAATATATCCCTCACAAAATTTCGCCTCCTCCTCTCACTCTCGCTCTTCTTGTCCTCCACCCATCACGATATTTCTGCTTCGTCACCCACAAGCTTTTCTACAAGATTCGTGTTCTTTATTGTATCCTCTATAAAGTCTTGTCATCTTGTGTTTGATTTTTCTTACGAACTGCTGCGTCGCAACCACAGCCTCTTTTAAGACGCGTCGTTGCTTCTTCGGGGTCTCTTTCCCGCAAGACTCAGTGCTATCTTTGTTGTCTGTGTTGTCGGTATTGTCTGCGTTGCCTGTGTTGTCGTCTCTTTGATTTCTTTGCGTTTGCACCATAGTTCACAGTTCTTTTTTTTTGTTCTTCGTTTGCTGTCGGTACGTTTTGTGATTTTTATACCCTCCCTCTCTCCCAACCTACTGGCCTCATACAACGTCAGGAATGGCACTCACTGACCTGAATATCTAGCAGACCCCTTGTAACAACATCGTCAAGACCATCACAGCGAGATTCACGTCCTCAGACTCTCCTGTGCCATCCGTTGTCGTCTACCCGGGTCACAGTTTCCTGTTTTCTTTGACATTCCATCGCGTTTGGCACCTGTGTTACATCAAACGGTTTTCGATCGTTGCCTCAGCCCGTCTCTATCTGGTATGCATCTCTTTCCTCCGCTTTCTCTTCTATATTTAACATCTGAACTAACAAATGTCTCTGTTTTTGGCGTAAAGAGCTTTCAGCAACAAAAAACAAAAATCCACAGAAAAAAACTGATTTCCTTCTCGATCTCTTTTCAACAGATCGTTGCAACAGTACATTAAGCTTCTGCGTCTTGACATATACCTGTCAAGTTACATTTGCCTCTACTGACGCATTGTGTATTGTTGTCGTTTATTTTGCTGCCTTTTATTCTGTTTTTTTCTTCCCTTTTCTATACATCTGTCCGTCACTAGGCCATCGCCCGATCCGGTAAGTATCACTGCTCTATTACTTCGCACTGTCTGTATTCATCGCAGCTAACCATATCATAGCCGATCATTGTAAACAGCTTGCGTATTCTACCACTTTGAGTGTTCCTTCCTTTCTCCACAAAAGAACAAAACACCACCAGAAACATCTCGCGAGAAGATCTATCCTGCAGCCATCTAAACTCCTAGACACATCTACATCTGTATTTGCGTCTGTCTGCCTGCTTCGATCTGTTCAATCTATTCGCCAAGCTGTGCTTGCTTGTCACATCTTTGCTCTATACTACTTCGATCTATATCGGTAAGTCATTTTTACTCATTTTTCTTTCCTCTATAATTTTGTTCTTACACTCGTATTCTATATTGTCTTCTTCTTTGTGCTTTGATCGGGCGGTGGCTTTTACTCATGTCGCTTAAGTTTTCCTATCTTTACGTGTTTTTGTATTGTTCTGCTATATTTTCTTCAGTTTAGAAAACAAAACAACGCATCTAACACTAACATAAGTCTTTTGACAGGTCCAAGACTGCTTAACGTCTGATCCCTCCTGTCTCGACATTTATCGTCGACTACATATCCTTCCTACCTGCCTATACGCGCTACAAGGTCAAATTCGTTCGCTATGTTCGGACACTTCGATCTCCAAGTATTTGCTCTTGGTGAGTGTTTCCCGACAGTCTGTGAATACATGTACACATCCTTGTCACAAACACAAACTGATAGTTATACAGCGTCAGCAGGTAGCCAAGGCCTCCGTATCAATACGTCCGCACTGTGGTCTTTTATAGTCCCGTGACACTGCAAATCTACGTGGCGTGTATAGTCGGACTATAAACTGCCCAGCAGCCATGGATACCGAAAAGGACTCCAAGAAGGACGCGGCCCCGGTCAATGAGAATGACCCGCCCAAGAAGCGCGTCAGAATTGTGATTGTGTCAAAGCAGAAATCTGCAAAGGAGGCTGAAGCATCTGGGCCTGGCAACGTTGGCGGCCCTGAGGATGCTCCGGCCGTGCCTGGTCCATCGACTGTGGCCCCTGCTGCTGTGACATCTGCTGCTGAGGCATCTGTTGAGCCTGCTAAGGTGTCTTCTGCATCGGCTGAGCCTGTGGAGGCTTCTTCTGCTTCTGTTGCTGAGCCTGCTGAGCCTGTTGGAGAATCTTCGGCATCGGTTGCTGAACCCGCTGAGGCGGCGGCCAAGCCCAAGCGCAAGAGAAAGAGCCGGGCCAAGGCCAAGGCCAAGGCGGAAGCCCAAGAAGACAGTGCTGGCAACCTGGAGGACGTGACCAACCAAGGCAACACAGCTGCCCCGGCCAAAAAGCGCCGAGTGTCGAAACCGCGCAAGACGGCTGCCGCCACGGTTGCTGCTGGAGCCGCCGAAGCATCTGCATCGGCATCGGCAACTGCATCTGCGGCGAATGAGGATGCCATTGTCACCAGTGAGAACCAAGAGGCGTCGGCATCCACTGCCCCCAAGCCCTCCAAGGGCAAAGGGAAGGCGAAAGCCACAGCCGAGCCCAAGTCTGCCGAGCCCAAGTCTGCCGAGCCCAAGTCTGCTGAGTCCAAGGCGGCTGAGTCCAAGCTCCCTGAGCCCACATTTGCTGAACCAATGTCTGCCGGCAAGGACGCGGCCAAGAAGAAAGGCAAGGGCAAGGAAAACAGTCCTCCTGCCATGGGAACTTTGCCTCCCATGGGAACCTTCTTCTGCCAAGGCCACGGGCCTTCTGCCACGGCCTCCGCCTCTGCCAACAATCCACGCGAAGGCATCCCTGGACCGTCCAACCTGGCCCAGCACATGGAAAATCTCCAGGGCGTGACCAAAGAGGAGCTGGAAGCGTCGTTTTCTCAGTGGTGTACGCAGACGCTGCAGGCCATTGCCGAGAAGGGGGCCATCGAATCCTCGGCCACCGTGCCTACGGGGCCAACTGGACCAACGGGGCCTACGGAGTCCACCTGTGCTGCTTCTATGCCCGTGTTGCGCCAGGCACAGCAGCCCGTCCCGGTCCAGATCGTCGAACAACCCCTCCCCATCCAGCCCGTCGTGCCTGTTGTGGAGACTGTTGAGTCCGTCGAGCCGATTGTGCCCGCCCAGACAGGCCAGACAGGCCAGACAGGCCAGACAGGCCACACAGCCCAGATGGTGCCGCCGGTGGACCAGGCTGTGTTTGGGCCGTATCCAGCGACGGCGCCGCCCGCGCCCAACCTGGTCCGGCACCGGACCATCGACGCCGTGGAGATGCCCCTGCCGGAGACGGGTGAAAGGGTGACGCTGGACGAAGACGCCGCCTACTACCTCATGACGGAGCCGGGCCTCATCGACGACGGCGAGCTGCTGCGCATGCGCAACCGGTTCCACGAGGGCATGGACGCCGGGATCCACGCGTTTGAGAGCATGGGCGTGACGGTGATCGACCCGGACGGCGACGTGCACCTGGTCCTCATGGACGGGCCCCAGCGAATGCGCCACATCTTCCAGGTGAACTCGACGGTGCTCTCGGCGTGCTCCGAGACGTGGCGCCACCTGTTCCACGCGTACACGCGCTGCAACATGATTGAGCTGCCCTTTGACGCGCAGTACCAGCACGTGGTCAAGCGCTGCTGCGCGGCGGGCCTGGCGGCGGCCGTCCGCGCGGGCGTCGTGCCGGACATGGGCGGCGGGCAGTTCTGGCCGGGCGACCAGCTCATTGCGCGGCGGTTCCTGGGGCACTACCGCGACCCGGTCAACGAGATACGCATTCAGAGCATGATGCGTCTGCTGGTGAAGGCGGCCCGCGAAGCTGGCGCTAGACAGAGCGGTGCTGGCAGTGGTGCTGGCAGTGGTGCTGGCAGTGGTGCTGGCAGTGGTGCTGGCAGTGGTGCTGGCCAGAGCAGTGTCGTCAACGATGATGTCGCCGTCGATGATACAAATGATGTTGCCGACAGCGACGACGATCATGACAGCGACAACGCCAACGCCAACGATAACATCCTTGACCTCTTTGACGACAGCATCGAGGACGTCATCTACTCCGACACCGTCGCACGCTTTGAGGACGAGCCCCGGCAGTTCACGGAGGCGGTCCAAGCCCTCTTGGAGGCCAGGGAGACGTCGGCGCGCCACGACGCGGAGGCGGCGGCAAACGAGGCGGAGACCCTGAGCCTGTTCCGGGAGGCATATGACGGGCCGGGCGTCGTGACGTTCCCTTGGCCGGCTGACTTCTTCGCATATGTTCAGACCCCGTGGCAGCATACTTGCTGCGCCAATCACATCTGGTTCCCGCGGGACCAGGAGGAGATGAACGCCGTCCGGGGCCGTGTCGCCATTGACATTGGCGGCCGGCACCGGGGTGGGATCTTCCACCCCGGCCCCGGCCAACGCCACGTTGTTTGGGCGATGCACATCCTCCTCCAAGTCGCACACGGCAACATCCACGCGTGCCCCAGACGGCTCGACGCGTCGCACCTGGCCGTGCTCGGCCGCCTCACGCGCGACCTCAAGATGGGCATCACCATGTACCGCGCCCTCCTTCCCCTGTACGTGCACTTCCTGCTGGCCCACCGAGATGAAATCAAGGACATGTTTGCTGAACGCGCTACAGAACAAGCTAAGACGAGGGGCAAGACGACGAAGGGCAAGGGGAAGACGGGCAAGGGGAAGAAGGCCAAAGGGAAGAAGGCCAAAGGGAAGAAGGCCAAAGGGAAGAAGGCCAAAGGGAAGAAGGCCAAAGGCAAGGGTGCGGCTGATGCGTCGTCTGCTGGACCGTCGTCAAAGTAGTCGTCTGACCAGCTCGACGTCAGCACACGGACACATTATTTTGGGTGCTTCAGCGCGGTAGGCAGTTGGGCCTGGAGACATTGTTTTGCACTGGTTTGGCGCGGCTTCTAATTGGCATCGTATGTACGACATGAGACTGGGGAGGTTGAAGGAGAGGATGCTGCGAAGAGCAGGAAAGGCGAGGTAATGCGAGAAGGATGTATCCAGAGTGTGGAGACTGGCTGGGCAGGTGAAGGGAAAAGGGATCGGCGAAGAGCTGTGGACTGAGGAGTATGTTGTGGTTTGGCAGATTTGTTTGTTTTTTTGATTTGACGTGATGCATCCACCGTCTCCTACTTGGACGTCGATCTGTGTTTGACCTGCTGTCTCGTCAAACGAGGCCGCCTGTATTTCTTGTTTCTTGTCGTCTGTTTGTTTTTCTCACGTTTTGCACGCCGCCATTGCGTTTTCGTGTCTGTCGTATATCAAGACAAATCTCTACTCTCTCTATTCCTGCTCTATCTCTAAGCTCGATGTCCCGACTGTCCCAATGCTCGTAGAAGATGTGAGGGATTGGAAGAAAGGCGTTCCGGCGTCTCGCAGTAAGGGGCACGACAGTACGACGTATAGTCAATCAAAATAGCACACTATGAGCAAAAGGGGCATCCAGCACAAAGAGCCATTGTTGGCATGACTTTGTGTTGTTTGTTGGCTGGCGTCTTTGTTGTCCGCTTGCTGGCGGCGTCTTTGTTGACTTTGTGCCTCCCATTGTTTGATTTCTTTCAGGGGCCTTTCAGGGGCAGCCAACTATACAAAGGCCATTCAAGCATCACCATCCGCAGTGAATGGCTGCAAAGAGGACAAAGATTCCATGAACGGCCTCGTACAATCGGCCAAAGCGACATATAACGCTGTTCACCCGTCCCGTTCGCTTCTACGAGCCAGTCTGACTTCGAGCCATCCAATATCACCAACTAATCGACACACCAATGCTGTGAGTATGACCAACAACAACGTCAATCACTAATCCGACACAGAACAATACAGAGCAGAACATCCACCATTCCACACGCACGCACACACACAATGTCCTTCCACCAGACAGCCTACACCTTTTTCGAGGTCTCGCCCCGTGCCAGCGCCTACGAGATCGCCGACGCCTACCAGCGCAAGGCGCGGCGGTATCCGGCCAGCCGCGTCTGGGACACGCCCATGGGCTCGGCCGCCAAGACGGGGCTGCAGGAGGTCGAGCGGTGGTACGCCCTGATCCGCACGCCCGAGGCGCGGGCGGAGTATGACGAGACGCTGGCTGGTAGGTTCCTCGAAGTCGATGGCGCCGACAGTGTACGCACAAACGACGTGATCGTCGGTGAGGCCAATGGCAGCGACAGAACCACGGATAGCAACAACACCGACAACGGTAAAGCCAACAACGCCAACACCAACCGCCCGACCCTCGACGACCTCCGCGCGGCCACCGGCAACCCGTACCTCTACGGCACCCGCACGCGCACCATCATCGGCCTCACCGTCCTCTGGCTCGCCATTCTCATTATTGTCTACGGCTCGCCCTCCACGTGGCACGTCGTTCGTTGGGTGAGTCCTCCTACAAGTAACCCCTCCCCTCCGCCACCGCGTGCCGATGCCCCCTTCGCCGCGCTCGGCCTCGCCGCCGACACGAAGCTCACACCCCCCCAGATCCGCGCCGCCTACCACCGCGCCGTGCTCGCCCACCACCCGGACAAGCCGGGCGGCGACGCGTCCGCCATGGCGCACATCAACCGCGCCTACGAGGCCCTGCGCGACCCCTACCAGCGGTGCGTCCACGCGCGCGCGCAGTGGCTGTGCGGGCACCTGCGCCGCCGAACGGAGGGGGCAGGGACGGCGACGGGAAGTGCGGTGCTGCCCGTGACGACAGCCGACGCGACGGCCATGGGCACACCGCCGTCGGCGCAGGTGGTCGTCTTTGAGCGTCTGCACAATCTGTGGCAGCGCGCCTGGGACGCGATGGCCCGGCTTCTGGGACACCTGGTCGGGTGCTAATAGGTGGCGACGATGACGAGGCGAGAGTATGAGAGGGTGGGGTGGGTGTAGAGACAAGACATGCTGTATGCATAGGCTGGACCTGGCATACAGGCATCGATTTGCATCTATTTGTTTCGGTATATTGGTATATAGCGGGTTTGCATTTTGACTCGGGCTTGTTTGGCACGGGTGTTTATTAGACTTCTGCGTTGGCGTCTGGCGTTTCGTCCACAGCCGTCCATGTTCGTTAATGTTCATTTCAACCTCGTAAACCTATTGTACCTTGCAGTTCCACCCTCACCTGCTACAGTGCTCGTCCAGTGATGGCACGCTCGTCTCTCAGAGACTGGTGGCGCGTTCCGACGTCCACCGCTGTCCCCGGATGGGGAGCCAAGAATTCGGACGAATACACCGTTTCTGTCTTGACCGCTACCATCGTTGCCGTTGTCGACGATACTGTCGAACCCGTCATCATGGTCGACTCCGATGGTGACGGCGATACGATGGTCGCCGCCCGTCCGCTGATGTCGTCGTTGCTGCCCGAGACGGTCCCGGCTGCCCATGTTCGCAGCCACCGGCCGCCGAAAAACAGCGCCGGCAGCCCCAGGCTGGTCACGATCAAGATCTCCGCATACACGGCCCATGCCGCCAATGCGCCTTTCCGAGCCACAAACGAGGCCGTCGTGCCCTCCAGGAAAAACGCCGCCACAAACCGCCAGCTGTTGGCATGCGCCAGGCACGGACCGGCCCAGACCGGGTAGCTCTCCACCAGAAAGACGCTGCCGCCCACGAGCGCGAGGGCCATGGCCAGGGCCAGCAGCGTCGGCCCCAGCAGCAGAAGCGCCGTGCTCGTGCTGTCGTAGTGCAGCACGGCCCCGACGACAAAGCTGCCGGCGACGGCCAGCGCCAGCGGGAGCACGAGGACGGGCAGGTTGTGCTCGGCCTCGCGGCGCACCGTCGGCCGCGCCTGTTTCTGCGCACGGCGCTCGGCGGGTGGCAGCACGGACAGCCGGCGGCTCTGCTGGGCACGCAGGTGGCGGGTGACGGCGAGCGTGAAGCGGGCGCCCACGGCACCCAAAACGACAGTCAGCACGCCCGCGACGCCCAAGGCGACGCCCGGCACCAGGCCTGTGAGCGAAAGCCGGTCGGCTTTGGCCGGGGTCACCGCCACCAGCAGCATCGTGGCCGCCAGCTCCGAGGCCGCCGTCGTGGCCACGAGCAGCACCGCCTGCACCACGGCGACCCACACGACCGCCGGCAGCAGCGCCGTCCGCACCACGTCGACTACGCAGCTGCCCGCGCGCGACCACTGCCACGCCGCAAACGGAGACACAACAAAGACGCCCGTGTCCGTCCACAGCGTCCGGCCGCCGTGAGCCTCGTAGTCGAGGCGGGCATTGCGCTTTTGGCTGTCGCCGTCCTCGTCAGCGTACACGCTGAGGTCCCCATCGCCGCCGCAGCCGCCGCCGCACAGCTGCGCCTTGGTGCGCAGCGTCCAGCGTGTCTCGGGCACAAGCGCGACAAGGGCCAGCCAGGCCAGGAAACCGGCCGTGCCCACAATGTAATACATCCACCGCCAGTCATAGAACGTAGCCAGAAAGGGGGCGGCGGCGGAGAGGCTGGCCGTGACGAGGGCCTGGATGGCAAACGAGATGGCCAGCGCGAGATGCCGCTGGTGCAGAAACACGAGATCGTGTGCGGCGACGAGCGGCACCACGGCGTTGACGGCCCCGGCACCGAGTCCCACGAGAGCGCGGGCGGCCAAATGCTGCTGGAACGCCGAGGCCATGGTGGCCGTGGTCGCGGCGTGGCTGCCGCTGCTGCTGAGACCTGCCCACAGTGCGCCAATCCAGGCACACGCCGAGGCCAGCAAAAGGACCGGACGGCGGCCGACGGCGACGGACAGCGGAATCTGCACATAGCTGGCCGCGGCGGTTGTCAGCATGGGGACAGTCGTCAACATGTTGATCTGGCTTGTTGAGAGGAGTGTGGTGTCGGGGGGGAGCAATGGGCCCAAGGTGGTCGTGAGATTCAAGGACGAAGATGTCGTCGACAGGGTAAAAGTGGCGTTGCGGATAGCAACCGGGTCGACGCCGGCATACTGCAGAGCAAAAATGGGCGCGAGGAGGTCGCCGGAAGCCGATTCGGTAGCGACGGCAAGACCGCCGACTGTCATGTTAGCGACCGACGCAAGTATTGTGCCGCGTTAGTTCTATGCCAGACGTACACATGCTCATGGCCACAATGGCAGCCCATTTGCGCCACTCGGGCAGGTTCAACGGGTCCTTGGGGTTGGACGAGGGGAACTGCGCATGTCAGCAAACGGCCGCACGGCCAGAAGGTACTCTGCGCGTCTGGCAACCCACCGGAATCAGCCGCATCCGCCCGTGGTCAAACAGCCGCGTCGTGCCCACGGGCAGACGCTGCGCCCGCCGCCGCTTCTGCTTCTGCTCGCTGAACACCGCCTGCTGCGTCGACTTCTCCACCGTCCCGATAAAGTCGTGGTAGTCCTCGCGGGCGTCCTTGTCGGGTCCGGACAGCCGGTTTGGTTTGGGTTGTGCCGCCGGTATGCCTGCTGTGATGGTGGTCGTCGTCGTTCCCGACCCAAAGGTGGCCACCGTCGTCATGGTCGTCGGTCGGGAGCCGGCTGTTGTCGGTCGGGACGGCTGCCTTTGGCCGTGGCCGTGGCCGGTGGATGCCGTCCTCGTCGGACTGAGCAACGGCCAGCTGGTCGACATTGTGTTGGAATTGCGGCGAGAGACCAGCTCTAGTGATGCTCGGATCGTCTAGATCATAACGGGCGTTTGGCGACGAGCGATGTGTGGCTCAACCACGAAATAGCCGTGATGCACAGCACCGCGTGCTCTTGGTCGAGTCGGTCCTTGTGGAGAGGATGCAAAAGAACGATCCGATCTCTACAAATTGTCTACGGTTCTCAGGGGTTCTTGCGTTTATGAGAGGAGGGCCGAGACAAAGGCTCCAGGGAGCAGGAGCAAACCCTCCTCTGCTCCTTCCCTCCTTGAAATTCCATTTCAGGACGACGCCAGCGACGGCGACAGCACATCCGATCTACACCCCCGCGCACGCTCGTGATCCAAAGATACTTGCTGGGGAAGGAAACAGGACCATGCAGGGTTGTAGGGAGGGTTGCAGAGGAACTGAACGGGGATTCATGACAAAAATCGAAGTCATACACTCTAGCGTCGACGATGATCCAGGAACACGGGCGAATCATGGGTGAACGAGCCCCCGTTTAGCTGGATATCAATCTCGGCTGTTGGTCGACCAGGTCGGCGGAGGAAGACTCACGGCAACGAGTGCGGGCTGATGTGTGTGTGTGTGTCGGTGGTGGTGCTGAAGTGAGGCACACAGAGTAGTGTGGCGACTTGAAGAAAACGCTGGTCGCCGCATTGGCAGGATTGCAGATCAAACACTGATGGCTGCCATCCAGTTCCGTGTCGAGGGAGATGCGAAGAAAGGAATATGAAAGAAAGGGGGCAGACATGAAACAAACGCACGGGCACATTTTGTTGGCGTGTTTGGCCTCTCTGGCAAAGGCGAGGTTGCGAACTACGATTGCTTGTTTGCCGCCTTCAAAGGCGAATGGGACTGCACCAGAGGACTTGACCATCGGACTTGAGCTTGGAGTTTCCAAATACATGTCCTCCGTATGTACGATGTAAGTGCGTGTGATGCCAATAAACACAGCACAGCATCTTTCCGGCACGGGGCGAAATGGGCGTCGCGGTAACTCAACTGCCCGGAGTTAATATTTATCCGTCGTTGTTCTGTTTGACGGGCCATCCTTCATCTACCCCTCTCGTCGAGGATGTGGTTCTGGGGTGATTGTATCGCCAGCATCGAGTTTCTCAATCACGACACGAGATGGACGGCACTGTCGACCAGTCTGTTGAAGCAGGTCCGCCATGTAATTTGGTAGGGGTTTCTGTTGTTTCCATCACTTGGCTATGCAAAAGCTAATCCATACGCTAGGAGCCTGGAGAGCCACATCGCGCAATAATCAGAGCTTTGGTTACCGATATTGATGGCAATCCAAACAGAAGAGTTCTAACCTTTGGTCGTATTTTTGCTTCTCAGGTTCTTCACCGGCCATTCAACTCCTCCCAGCACGATATACCGCATGACGAGGCACATTTTCTTCCCCGATGCGACTCTCTAAAGCCTGTCAAGGGCTGTTTCATCTATGACTTCAATTACACAGAGGGCCTGACGAAGGACGAACTGTTAAAAATACCACACAATGTTTATTATGCCTCCCTACAGAACGGCGAATGGTGCGTACATGACGTGTCTCCGAATCTGTGGCACATTCATGTCCTAACAGGAGATAGGGTGTTTATCAAACGGCCTACAGAGATCGCTGGCTATAGACAGTACTGCTCGATGTATCCATGGGGTGGCGCAAAAGCATCGAATATGGTTGGAGAGAGGATTGTGCTAGAGCGACGAAATGATAACTAAATGCAGATTGTCAAAGACATCCAAACTGTTGATTCGCGCAGCTATCATGGTGTTTCTGGCGGCGTCTCCCCCCTGCACTCCGGGCAGTCTCCGTCCGGGTCATCCTCTTGAAGAATATGAACATCTTCCCGATCCGCACATGTCTGGCCGGTTGCGATTGCGTGATCGCATTGAACGATATGCTTCAGACGATCTATAAATTCTCCCCTCTCTTGGTGGCGTTCGGCACAACGGAATACAGCCCGTACGTTTTCGCACATCTGAAACTTAGTTTATGTGTCACCCCCTCCGAAATCGATTGGATGCCTTTACTGACCTTAACTGTATGGAAAGAGAGATTTATCGGCGGGTTTTCCAGGAAATGGGATCCAAGGTAAAAACTGCGTAGCTGTAGGGTGAATGGCAGGTACAAAGAGCCACAAGATCCAATCCTCGGCCATCTACCCTAGGATGGGAGGGTGCGCCAGCAGATTCATATATCCTTCAGTATGCCCTTAGACAACCAGCCGTAAATTTCAATTAAAATTCGGACGGTATTAACGGCACGGGACCGTTAGGCAGCAATTGCCTCCTTACTTCCATAGCCCATCTTGACTGATCCAAGTTGAGTGTGGTTCTGTGTTCTATTATTATTATTATTTTGTTTTCTTAATGTCCTAGTTTAAATGCACCTACATGGTGTCACCTGTCGTCGCCGTTCTGAAACAAACACTGCAGTTGGTGTTGGTAACGACGGGACAGCGAACCTGAAAGGGGCTGTCGCAGGATTGTGCTGAATGGCCGATACGAAATTCAGGTGCACTCACACGGCACGGTGCAAGTCTTTCATGAAAGAACAAAATCCGCAGCACGTCGTATATTTGGCAGTGGATATGTTGATAGAACGACATATACTTTGGTACACGACTTCTGAGATTGGTGCTCCCATTCAGTCAACAGGATGAACGTTGACATCATAGGCAGACCGGGAAAAGAAAGAAGTGGATTTGCTAAGATACAAGATAATTACTCCGACGAAGCAAAGAAACCCCTAAATCAACGAGAAGAAAGTACTTCAAAGGCCAGTCCCAGAAAACCAAACGGGATCATATCGTAACAAGCGTTATATGGAGCCTTGGCCCATCACGGTGGTCTCCGACTCCTTCGTCTACCCGTCGGCGTCGTCTCTTTAAACGTCGACATCAACAGGGCTCTCATGTCTGCCCTCCCTCCTATTGCCGCTTGTCGCCGCCCACCAGGCGCGCCACCAGCACGTACAGAAACACCAGCCCGCCAAACACAAAGAGCTTGTTCTGCGCCAGCCAGCCCTGGCCGGCGCCGCGCCCTTGCCGCACGGCCTCGACGACGGCCTGTGCCTGCGTACCACTCCCGGCCGCACCGGTGCCCGCGCCGCCGGCACCCGCCGCCGGCACACCGAGCTGCTTGCCACAGCTGGCGCCGTTGGCGCCACCCTGTATTGACGGGCCGGTCTTGGCGGACGACTGTGAGGAGGAGGAGGAGGGGGAGGACGACGACGACGATGACGACGCTGCTGCCGTAGACGAGGATGTTGCCGCCGGCGCGGCTGCCGGTTTCGGCGGCGCCGTGATCTTCCCCGTCGCCATGTCCACGTGCTGCTCCTTCATCCACGCCCAGTTGGCCTTGTCCAGGTCGGGCCACTCGGTGCGGAACTTGGCGCCACCGTCGCCCGCCTTGACCTGCAGCTTCGCCTTGGTGTCGGCGGCACCCGTGTACGTGCCGCCGCCCGTCGAGTTCCACCACCGCGAACGCGCCGCGTGGAACTTGCGCTCGGCGGGCGTCGCCGACACGGAGCCCGTGGTCATCTCCTCGGACGTCATAAACGACAGCAGGCCGATCAGGATGGTGGAGACCTCCCAGGCCGGGTTGAAGGAGCGCGGGTGGAAGTCGGAGATGGAGAGGCAGAGGCGGGTCGACGGCTGGAAGCGGCCGGAGGGGGTGTGCATGCGGATGGCGGGCGGCGCAAAGGGGTAGTCGGGCGGGAACATGAGGGTGCCCCAGTACTGGCCGCCGTGGTAGGGGGTGTCTTCGGGGCCGGTGATGATGTAGTGCCACCTGGACGAGTCGTTAGTACATTTGATCCTATGTCGCCGTGCAAGGGGCCGGGACGTCGACTTACTCGAGGATGTTGCTATCGGATGGGCGGGCCGTAATGTACGGTGGGGGGTTCTCCGAAATGGTCTTGTACTCGCGCGTCAACTGTGGTACGTCAGTAGGTGATGGTCATCATGGAAATGCAACGGGAAAGTAAGATCGTCGTGCTGCGAATCGCATCACGGTCGCCAACTATGCCACGTACGCGCTTCTGGGCAGCCCGGCTGGCCATGGCGTCGTCGGGACCGGGGGTCTGCCAGTCTATGGAGTTGCAAAAGAAGTATTAAAAGACACGAGGCCGGTGGACGGGGAAAGACCGGAAGCCCGGGGTATCGTGCGATAAGAGGCGATCGCGGGTGAAGAGGGTCCGAAAACACGAGGCCGGAAATGGGAGACGAGACGAGCCGTGTGCAGTGATGGGCAGGACGCTGGGACACAAAGCGAAAATTGTCAGTCTAGTCGTGTAAGAAGCTGAATCGAAATCAAGAATGGCGGACAAAATCGGAGGAGCGTTGGTGTGTTGGTTGCGAGGAAAACATAAGGTTCATGACAAGTCGCTAGGCTGAGAGGGCAAAGAGGCGAGAAAGTACGGAGCAGCAAGACGACGGACTCCCAATTATGCGGCTGGCGGCTGAGAGACTATGGAACCTGACAGAACAGGTGCTTCGGCCATGCACGTGACCGTCACGTGTTGCTGACGCTTGGCTAGGATAGGGGGCCTCCAGGGGCTGGGGCTGACGTAGAGCCCCTGGCCGTCCGCGGAATACGGGAGACTATGGGCGAGACGCGACCTGCGAGACTCGAGCGTCCTGCCCAGACCGCTGCCAAGCCGCCAGCGTCTGTTGGGCCAAAATACAGGCGCCACAGGCCACTCACAGCCGTGCATCCGCGCTGTGGCCCACTAAATTGCGACGACTGCGTTCCACGACTCCAAGCCTCTTGCGTGCGTGCTCTTGCCTCCTTTGGTCCTCTGAGCCACTGGAACTGCTGCCGTGGCCAGACCACCAAACGTCCCCAGTTCCTCGACGTCCACCCATCACCACATCGGCCTCTTTGCTTTTGCTTCTGCGTCTGAGTCGCATCCTGCTGCCATGGCCGTCTGAGCAAATGCCCTTTGTCTTCTCCCGGCTTGCTGGCACTCTCTCTGCCCTGCGTCCCACGTTCGTTCTGGCCATTTCCGTCTCAGCCGCAGGTCCGTCGACCTCGAAACATTGAACTTTGCGGCACTGCAAAACATCGTTTCGCATCTGCACGCTCGACGTCTTCACCTTTTCTGGTCCCAGCTGCTTCGTGCGTGGCATGGGCAGCCACCGTTGTCACGATAGCCGGCATATTACTGTCTTTGCACGCTTGCAACACCTGCACTCGTTAGCCCCTGTTCCTCGACGACGGAACATCCCCTGGCGACAGACGCTCACAGATCCCGACTCTTTTCCATGTTTCTATCCTCCTAGCTTCCTCCACGACCACCCCGAACGTCTACAGGACCGGCCTTGACGGCCGCTTCTTGCACACACCCCTAGGCCTGCCACAATGCCGTCTCCTGCCGCGGCCGACAATGGCCAACATGACCCGCCCATCCCGACCTACGACGAAGCCGTCTCGGCCCACGGCAACGGCGGCATCCTTCCTTCGCCGTCCACCTTCGATCCTCTGTCCCCCATGGGCGAGGCCTTCTACGCCCCCGAAAGCGAAAGCCGCTCGCTCCTGAGGCGATCCCACCAGCGCAACGGCTCCACCGCCACCAACGGCAGCAGCCGTCGACGACCACGACACGGAAACACCAGCAGCGGTGGCTACCGCCCGCCCACCGTCGAGACGGACGATGAAAACAGCACGTGGAGCTCGAGCGACGACGGCCACGACGACGGCGACAGCGACTATGCCGACGCCGAGGCCGCGGACGTCCGCCGCGAGATGCTGGAGCTCGACATGGACGACCCGCTGGCCGCCAACGGCAGCGAGAGCAGCAGCAGCAGCAGAAGCAGCCGACGGCGCGGCGGGTTCTCGCTGTCGCTGCCCAAATGGGCGTGGAAGTGGCGCCTGTCGATGCCGAGAATACGGATACAGCTGCCCAACGGGCCGTCCGACGTGGACGAGAACAGCCATGGCGGTGCACCCGGTGGGGTCGGTGGGTTTGCCCGCCGGTTTGGACGGTTGGCGGGCTTTGCGCGGGTCAGCGGGACCGACGTCGACGAAGAAACAGCAGGCGGTCAGGCTGGTGACGCTGGCAGTGGGGCTGGTGCAGGTGCAGGCACAGGGCGGACCGGAAGCTGGCACGGTTGGCGCCGCCCGGCGTGGGTGCAGAAGATCAACGTCGCCGTGGCCATTGTGGTCTTTGCGCGCCTGCTGGCCGTCTTCCTCATCCTGGGCTTCGTCTACCTGCTCTTTATGAGCGACCTCTTCACCTCCATCTCGCGCCGCCTCGGCAGCCAGGTCTTTGACCCCGAAAGCGTGCGCATGCACATCCAGATGACCGTCAACCCGGGCCACATGCGCGACATGGCCAAGCACTTCACGAGCTACGCCCACATGGCCGGCACCGAGGGCGACTTTGCACTCGCCATCGACGTCAAGAACCTCTTCCAGAAATACGGGCTCGAAGACGTCACCGTCGACGAGTACTACGTCTACCTCAACTACCCGCGCAAAGACGGCCGCGCCGTCGAGCTGCTGGGCGACAAGGGCGAGGCCGTCTGGTCGGCCAAGCTCGAGGAGGAAGACGGTGGTGGCGGCGGCGAAACGACGGCCGGGCACCAGACGTATGTGTTCCACGGCCTGTCCAAGGCGGGCGACGTGCGCGGGCCCCTCGTCTACGCCAACTACGGCTCGCGCGACGACTTCCAGAAGCTCAAGGACATGGGCATCCACACCCAGGGCGCCATTGCGCTCGTGCGCTACTACGGCACGCAGACCGACCGCGCCCTCAAGGTCAAGGCCGCCGAACTCGCCGGGTTTGCCGGCTGTCTGATCTACAGCGACCCGGCCGACGACGGCTTCAAGCACGGCGACGTTGCGCCCAAGGGCCGCTACATGCCCGCGGACGGCGTGCAGCGCGGATCCGTCTCGCTCATGAGCTATGTCATTGGCGACGTCCTGACGCCCGGCTGGGAGAGCAAAAAGGGCCTGCCGCGCATGGCCCCGGACAAGTCGCCCGGTCTTGTGAAGATCCCGAGCCTACCGCTGGCCTGGCGCGATGCGCAGGTGCTGCTGCAGCACCTCAAGGGCCGCGGCCAGCGCGTGCCCTCCCAAGACTGGGAGGGCGGCGTGCCCGACGTCGACGAGTGGTGGACGGGCAACGGCGGCGACAGCCCGGACAAGGGCGGCGCGGCCTCGCCCGTGGTGCGCCTCAAGAACGAGCAGGACGAGGAGACCGAGCAGCCCATCTGGAACGTGTACGGGCGGATCGTCGGCATCGAGCAGAGCGCCAAGAAGATTATCATTGGCAACCACCGCGACGCCTGGACGTCGGGCGCCACCGACCCGCACTCGGGCACCGCCGTCATGCTCGAGCTCGTGCGCATCTTTGGCGATCTGCTCGAGCGCGGCTGGCGGCCCCTGCGCACCATCGAGTTCATGTCCTGGGACGCCGAGGAGTACAACCTGATCGGCTCCACCGAGTACGTCGAGCGCAACCTGGACCTGCTGCGCCGCGACGGCCTGGCCTACATCAACCTGGACACGGCCGTCACCGGCAGCACGTTCCACGCCGCCGGCTCGCCCGTCTTCTCCAAGCTGCTCAGCCAGGTCATGAAGCGCGTCAGCGACCCGCACGTCAACGCCACGCTGCACGATCTCTGGGACCAGAACGGCAGCGTCCTCGACGTCCTGGGCGCCGGCTCCGACTACGTCGCCTTCCAGGACCTGGCCGGCATGTCCTCGCTCGACCTGCACTTTGACGGCCCCGGCTACCCGGCCCACAGCAGCTACGACACCTTCGCCTGGATGGACCGCGTCGGCGACCCGGGCTTTGTCTACCACGGCCTCCTGGCCCAGCTGGCCGGCCTGCTGCTCATCGAGCTGTGCGACCGCCCCATTATGCCCTTTGACATGGCCACCTACGGCACCGCCCTCGAGCGGTGGGTCAACGAGCTCGTCACGTGGCTCGACGCCGAGGTCGACAGGGCCAACAAGGCCGACACGGCCGACAAGGCGCAGCCGGCCCAAATCAGCACCGCGCCGCTGCAGTTCGCCGCCCAGGTCGTCGTCAACGCCATGCGCGACTTTGAGCGCTGGGACCTCAAGTGGGAGAGCAACGTGCTCGCGGCCGGCGGCTGGGAGTCGCCCGGGCTGGGCCAGCAGCGCGCCGAGTACGTCAGCCGCATGGCGCGCTTTGAGACCGATCTCCTCGACCTGGAAAACGGCGGTGGTGTGCGTATCCCCATTCGTCCCTCCTGCCATTGGATCTATCCTGTTACTTCGTCCACTAACACGTATGCTCGCTAGATTCCGAACCGCACCCAGTTCAAGCACGTCGTGTTTGGCCCCAGCCTGTGGTCCAGCTACGACGGCGCCCTGTTCCCGGCCGTGCGTGATCTCGTCGAGGCCGGCGCGTGGGAGCAGGCCAACCAGACCGTTGCCAAGATTGCACAAATCTTCCAGACGGCCGCAGCGCACCTGATTGAGTAGACGTCCGGCAAAACGCCCTATCGACGACCTCTGTACACAGACTTTCTTTCTTGTTGGCTTGGCTTGGCAGTACGGGCTTCCCCATTGCCGTCCTGCTCTTGTTTTCACTTCCCTGCATTGCCACGGCGTTTCCATGTTGCTTCTGGGTCTTTTTGTCATTGCGTTTTTCTTTGTGTCTCTTTTACCGTTCGACATATTTCTTACCCTTTTCTCAGGTTTACGTCTTTAGTATCCCCCAACCATGTTTCATTTGTCTCTGCAACGATGTGCATTGAATGTCATTTCCGCGAATGTATATATCCTCTATGAATATCAATTTACATATTGGCCCTCATGATCCCTGTCATGTGCCGTGAAGAAGAAATTATTTTGCTCACAACACCAGCAAATGAACGTGCGTAGATATAAAACATGCAAAGCGGCTTTTCATAGATACTGCTTTTTTAGTCTTCACACGCACCAGTAAAGGGAAACAAAACGCATATAAGAAACGGTAAAAGGGAAATAAGATCTGGATGTCAACTCGCAACACAAAAAACAACAATTAAAACGAAACACAAACTTTACAGCACTACCTAGCACCTCCCCCCCCCCCGCATTTGCACTCTCCATCTACTTGGGCGTCAGCACAATGCCCTCGTACTCCTTGCTACGGATCAGCTCCAGCGTATGGTGGAAGTGCTTCTTGCTCGCGTCCACCGACGCCGACTCCTGCTGGTTGCTCGCCAGGTTCGAGTGGATCAGCTCAATCAGTCCGTTCAGATACTTGGTCGTCACCTGTCAAAGGTTAGCACGTACATATACAAGGAGGCAAGCACGCTGGCGTGTGACTTACCGATTCGTTCTGCTGGTCAAAGTAGTACACATAGCGGTCCAGGATCTCCACAAACAACTCGATGGACGTCGCCGGCTCCATGCACGAGTCGGCCACACGCAGCGCCCGCTGCAGACACTCGAGCACGCGCTTGCCGTCGCGGTACAGGTCGGCGCTGCTCTCTTCCGTCTCGCCATTGGCCGCAATCGGCGTCGCCCACCACAGGTGGCTAGCCAGGTAGACGGCGCGGCACTGGTCGGGCTTCCGCAGCAGCTTGCTGGCATGCTGGGCGCACTTGGTGATGAGCGTGTCAAAGTTCTCGCGGCCAAAGTGGCGCGTCTGGTGCAGCGTGCTGGCGACGGCGCTGACGGCCTGGAACTGGGCCTTGGAGTCCGAGATGGCTTCCTCGTACACAGTAAAGGCCTGCGCAAAGAACTCGTACGCGACCTCCTCGAAGCCGACCAGGTCGGCCGTCTGGCCGCATACGCAGAACAGGCGCAGCGCGAGCTCGGCGCCGCCGCTGCTGCCACCGCCCGACGTGTTGCCATTCGTCGCCCGCTGGTAGAGGGTGGACACAGCCGAGTGCATGAACTTGAACAGCGACGACGACTGCGACTCCCAGTTGTCGTCGTAGTGTTCGCGCGCCTTGAAGCGGCGGGCCAGCTTCATGGACGCCGTGATAATGGGAGGCGTGGTGATGCGGATGCGCTCGTTGCCGTCAGCGTAGGCCTTGCGCGCCAGCTGCAAGAGGCGGAACTGGGTGTCGTTGTTCTCGGCGTGCAGTAGGTGCACAATGCGTGCCAGCCAGCCCTGCTCCTCGAGCGTCTCGTCTGTCTCGTATGCGCGGCCACGCTGGGGACCCTGGGGTGCCGGTGAAGCCTCGACAATCAACACCTTGAGCACATCAAGCACGTTTGTTAATTGGTCCGGTGTCTCGATGCGCGTCTGGTTTCTAAGCAGGCTGCGGGCAACCTCGCCGGCGACGGCCCGCTTGGTCTGGTAGATCTGCGACTGCAGCAGAGGAACATACGTCGGCAGAGCCAGGGCTGTGAAAATGGAGACGTAGTGCTTGATCGGAGCCTGCAGAAGAGCCAGCAGGCTTTGTTGCGCGGCGGCGCCGTGAAAGTCGGGGTTGTTGGTGTTCTCCTGCACCTTCTGTGCCGCAAAGTCCAGGATCTGGTCGACGTAGTCGAGCCGGCTCGGGTACACGTTGAGGGCGAGATTGGTGAGCGACACAAGGAGCGCGATCGTGTCGTGGATCGGCAGATGCTGGGCGTAGACAAGCTGCTTGACCTGGCCGAAGAAGACCTCGTACAGGTGGATGTCATCGCCAATACCGCGCGAGGCAGCAGCATCACCTTCCGCTGGTGGCACACTGCCTTCTGCTGTGCCGTCGTTGTCGCCGCCGTTGACCGCCGTAGTCTCCGTCTCCGCCGTTGCGTCCGTAGCGAGGGTCTCGGTTGTTGATTGGGCGTCGGCGTCTTTTGTGTCGTCCTTGTCGTCCTCAGCGCCCGCTTCTGCTGCGGGTGTTTCGGAGCTCGATCCATTGGCATCACCGTCTGCGGGCTTTGCAGCTGCTGGAACTCCGTCCGTCTCGGGCTCTTTACCACCCAATTTTGTCTTGTTTAGCAGGGCCACGAGGGCGTCCTCTTCGATCTTCTCGCGATCCTCGTCGGGCCGGTTCTGGGCCTCGCGCTCGGCGTAGTTAGACAGGCGGTCCATCAGGCCGACGACAATGGCCTTGACATTGACGTGCGGGTTCAGTTTAGAGACCGCGGCGAGGAATTGGTCGAGGGTGTGCAGGTGGAACTCGTCTGGGAAGACCTGGGTGATGACTTCCAGCAGGTACTCCTGGGCAAGCACGTCGCGGCACTGGACGACCTGCTCGAGCAACGGCGCCAAAATGGTGTTCTTGTAGGTTTCGAGGTCGACGAGCTGGCTGAGGCGCACGATGTTGGTGCCGACGAGCAGCTGCAGCTCCTTGCGTTCCTGTGTGCGTTGCTCGCGCTCGCGGGAGTGTCCTTGGTGCTGCAGCCGGACCCACAGCTTGTTCATCTCGACAAAGTTGGTGAGGATAAAGCTGATGGAGTCCTGCAGGTTGCCCTCGGGTCCGTCGCTGTCGGTGGTGGGCAGATAGTCACGCGCCTGGCCAGAGAGGTAGTAGCGCAAGAACAAGCCGCGTATTGGGTGCTGGACGCCGCGGCTCATGTCCATCATATCCTTCATGAGCTCCTTGACGGGGGCGCCTTCGACGGCCATGTAGGCCGTGCCGACGGTGATCATGAGGTAGAGGCGGGGGATGATGTTGCCGGCATATTGGACAAGCTCGTAGAGGTCGGCCAGGTGGTTGACGGGATGGTTTTCGCGCAGGTGGACGGACAGGTAGCGGAGGGCGTCGAAGACGGCCATGTAGAGCTCGTAGTACTGCTTGGGGCCAAGGCTGCTCGTACGCAGCTCCGAGACGAGGGTTGAGCTAGAGAGAAAGGTAACGAGTCAGCAGGGGGGAAAGGACAGTATCGACGGGATTTACCAAGCGAAGAGTCATCGTACCAGCACTTGAGGGCGTCCATCAGCTTGCCAGGCGTGTCCAGGCATTTGCGCATCAGCACCGTCTGCTGGCGCACGGCGATGAGGGCATCCTCGAGTAACCGGGCCTGGTCATCGGCTACCACCGGCGCGGCCATTGTTGTCGGTCAGGGAAAGAAGCAGTATCAAGGGCCGTACGTCCAGCCGATTGGAACGGGGAGGGAGGCGAACGTCACCGCCGATGTTCGGCGCGGGAGGGAATGAGGAAGCTTGAGAGAGTGAAATAGGGGATGGCTGCAGACCGAGGTTGGTTGGCGATCGGAGGCGTGCGACTGTCGTCGAGGTGCGCAGGGGCAGAGAGGGCGTCCGACGACAAAATGCGGTCGCGTCGATATTTGATTGTCAATTGCCAGATCGATGGTCGTCAGGGAAGCATGGCAGGAGACGCGGCGGGCGGAAAGGACAACGAGCTTGGAGTGGGTACAGAGGCAGGATGGCAACGGAAGAGACGGGGCGCTGCACGGATGGTGGCTGGGTTAGTGAGGAGGTTGCGTAGTGCGCCCAACGCTGTGAAAGGTAAACAGGCGAGGCAGGACAATTACGTCAAATGCAAAATAAATACGATGCAGTAATTATGTACGTTGGTCTTGAATCTCAAAATGGAAAGAG
Source organism: Sporothrix luriei (assembly GCA_021398005.1). Lineage (NCBI taxonomy): Eukaryota > Fungi > Ascomycota > Sordariomycetes > Ophiostomatales > Ophiostomataceae > Sporothrix > Sporothrix luriei. The sequence continues at coordinate 21,386 of WNLO01000175.1, read as the reverse complement.
CATTTGTTCGCAAGGCAAGGAAGGAAGGACGCCGCGTCGAAGTCAGTGGAAGGAGTCGTCCGTCTACAGCGGGCAGTGTATCGCACCTGCTCCCTGGGTCGTGCGAAGCTCACCAGCAGTTGGGACTCAAGGTGAGATCATGGGCGAGTGTGCACGGTCCAGACGAGGGGTACGTCACGTGTGAACCAGGCAGCTATGATTTGAGCCAATGGCAGGTCGCGATGGATGGTGAGCGGGGCTCCCTATTTGCAACACTCCGAGATGCTTGCATCGAATTACACAGCCTTGAATCACACCAACATATAAAAGCACAGCTTTCAGATTGAAAGTCTAGTTATATTGGAGCCAAGTCTTAACTATAATTAATTATTATAATTATTGTATGTTCATAATTTGTCGTAAGCAACGCAATTGCATATATTGACGGTGATATTTTTCTTAAATAATTTAGCATAATTGAAATATATCATTATTTCTCATGATCGTGGTAGGAAGGTAAGATTTTATGAAAATCTACAGCATAATCATATCAAGCTGCTAACTCATACTGTCCCATTTTCACAACCTGACTGCACACATATCGACCGTCAATTACACCTTGAACCATTCGTGCGCCAGTGCGTCTTTCGCACTGATGCGCTTCTCAGGCGCGTACTGTAACAGCTTGTAGAGCAGGTCCGCCATCGGTTTCTGCTCCGCTTCAGGTGTCATCAAGGTTGTCCACTTTGTGCCGAAACTGGATGGCCTTACAATGGTTTTGGGCGCGCTGAGCACGAACTCGAGAGAATAGGCCTCGTCCCCGCCACGCCTAACCCACTTCCCTTGGTCATCGTAATACTCCGCACGGCGATCCCAAGAATCCCACCATTGTGGAGGAAGCTTTCCAAAGAACCGTACCATTTCGGCCACGAGCTCGTCCGGATCATCGATCATGTAAAAGAGTGCCATCTGTTGTCTGATCTCAAAGAGTGTACACCCGAGCGCCCAGAGGTCACAGGCAGGACCGATAATAACTCGTCCTTCTTCTGGATCGTCGTTCGTGGCATCGTCTCCATCGTTGTCTTCGGCGTTATCCTCGTCCTCATCTTCGTAGTCGCTCTTCTCGTCCTGAAGCATCTGTAGGAGCAGTTCTGGCGGAAGGTACCTCTCGGGAATGCGAGAAAATTTAGGGGGATTTGAGATGCGGAAGACCTCGCCAAAGTCAACGACGCAGATCTGGTCGGTCAGGTACTCACCCCCCAGGCGGCAGAGGTCTATTGCATATGTAAGATACCGCGGTGATGAGACTGGGAGGTCGTTGCCCGACTCTGTCAGTACTTTTATGAGTTTCGGTTCGTCGAAGATTGACAGGAAATCATTTTCGGATAGATGATTAATGTTGGTCAGCTTAACCAATATATTGGCGGGCCGGAAGTCTAGAAGAAGGGAGTTAGTTGCGTGTATATACTTTGACAATCCTACTCAAGGAGCTCTAGGTAAAAGAATTTGTCTCACCTCCGTGGCAGATACCGTTTGAATGTAGATAGCTCATGGCCTCTGCAGCCTGGTAAGCCATTCCCCGGAGAATAGGGCCGGGCTCCTCTTTCAAGCGCATCCATATTCTAGGCGAAACGCAAGGCCCGTAGACAGGGAGAACTATACACTGGTGTGTTCCATTGGGCCCTTGGAGTGAAAATGTACCCAGTGTAATAGCGATGTGTTCGGCACCGGGCACACACCGATCCAGGTCCGCCATGATGGTTAGGTCTGGCATGCTCTCCGGCTTGACCCTGGCAACGGAGACCTTGATAGCGACGTATCGGATAGAAGAATCGTCGTACATGTCTCGACACAGCCACACAGTGCCGTATCCCCCGTGGCCAAGCTTGCGAAGAACTCGATACCGCCCAGAGGCATCGAGGGTGTCGCCAAGATGGATCGGATGGAAACCGCCCTTCTTGTATTCTTCCAGGGGTTCAAGGTCTGTGTTGGGTCCTTTCAGACACGTACCGCTGGTCGTGACCGGTCCATGGCTAGGAAAATTCACTCTGAAGCCCACGGACGTATTGCGTGGATTGTCCATATCGACAGATATCGCGAACTGGGACGTTTTGCTCGAAGGGTTTGTCGATGCTGTGCCAACGCAATTTATGGTTCGCGGTCACGTGTGCAAATATTAGTGTAAACATAGGGGGAATTTGGGACCATCGACACCCAAAAGCATACGGAGTACTTCGGATCTAATTAGGACAGAGGCTACTATCTACACCACTCCGGTCATACAACAAATACTCGCTTCAGCTCACCGTGCCCCTCTCGCCTAGAAACGAAGTCAAGTGACAGGTCGGCTCCGGAACCACAGACGACCCCTTGGTACGTACGATGATTCTCATTTCAGCTTCTCCACCAATCCGCTCACTATTATAGATCTGTCGAAACTCCTGGTCTACGGACACGAACTGCCTTCAAGGCAACGAGGAGGTTGCCAGAGAGCTTGGCAACCTCGGCCACACCCCTATTTGGACTCGGTATGTGTGCTCACGGCAGTGTAGCAATATATTGTCGTTTTCCCACTTTGTTCTGCTGGGTGATTCAGCACGGCTCACATTGCGGCTATATACCCCATAGGTCCTGCGACCACGGAACTACTCGATTCTCAGAGACCACGCGCAGAGGTCGCCGCTATCGCCGGTTCAAACAGACAGTCACGGAACCGTATTCTGTGGCACAAACAATATCGCCACCTAGCAGGGCGATATCTTTGTTGTTATACAGCTGGCCGGTTGTTGGCGCATAATGTATGACCACGAACGCCGTAGCCACAATGAACGTGGCGTCGATTTGCACCCGAATCCTTATATACGGCCATCATAGAGCCGGGAAACTTCGAGGCATCCAACGGTCATGCTCGAGGAAAGTGTGTGAAAATGTCGACAATAATCATCAAATAGCAATACAAAGCAGCAGTTATCAACCAGGAAAGGAAAGCCCAATAACAATAAAAACGAAAGGACCATCAAGCTTCTTCTTTTACCGTGACCGACGCCATCGCCTTGCTTTTGCCCAGGCCTACATCAGACACACCTTCACTCGGCTCCACCGTCTCGACGGTCGTCGTGGTCCGGCTTAGTGTCCCGTCAATGCTGCCAATGGTGGTCGACCGTGGCAGACCGGGGCGATACAGAGCAGTGGTGCTACCGACCAACGACTCTCCAGAGGAGTCACCCGAAGAGCCAGGTGACTTGGGACTGGCGCCGCTGCTGCTGCTGACAAACGCCGCCGATGTTTGCCCATCCTCCTTGGCAACCCGGCCGGACGTCCACTGGCGGAACGTCTTGCCAAACACAAAAAAGACGGGGATGAACATGGCCATGACAAACAGCACGGCCACATAGACGCCAAACACAAAGAGGTAGCCGCGCTGCTGCACCCAGGAGCTGGCGTGGGACGAGAAGCCGAAGCTGATGACGGTGCGCAGCGTGTTGACGTTGACCAGGACGGGACCGGGCCACTGCGGGTAGCTCTCGATGATGAATGTCTTGAGCACCGTGGCGGCGGTCAAGCTGCCAATCATCAGCATGGCGTTGCCCAGCAGCGTCACGGCAATGTGCCAATGAAACTGGACGGCGCAGCCAAAGATGAGGCAGCCGGCCATGGACGAGATGAACGGAACGACGAGGTTGGGCAGCTGGAACTCGGGCTCGCGGTTCGTTTTGCCCCGGAGACGAGAGATTTTGAGAGTGAGCTTGTCGGCCAGCGGCCCGCCAAACAGGTACACAATGACCGACGAGACGAGGCCGACGAGCATGGTCAAGCCGCTCAGCTCATACGGGATACTGGACGTTTGTTACAGTTAGCAAGAGGGTCTAAAACTGGGTGCACACAAAACACGGAGGGACGCACCCGGCTGCCAGAAGAGCAAACGAAATGGTCTGGCCAATGGACTGCATAATGATAAAAAAGACGGCGTCGATGCAGATCACCAGCAGCATGGCCGGAAAGTACGTCGTCTGCAGGGCGCGCAACATCTGCAGCGCCGCCTCGCGCCACTGAAAGCCGACGTGGAACATGGTCAGGTCGTCGCGCAGCGTGCGCTTGCCGTACGTCGCGTAGTCGAGGGCCGTCCGCACCTCGCCTGGCGCCACCGGCCAGACTTGCTGCCCATTGAGCTCCTGCTTGCTGCGCTTGACGCGCGTCTCGGGCACAAACGCAATCAGCAGCACCCACGCCAGCACGCCCACGGACGACGTGATCAGGTAGATCCACCGCCACGAGTGCTCCACGGCAATGTAGGGGCTCAGCATGCCGAAGATGGTCATCATGGGGCCCTGGCACGCCATGATGGCCGCAATGGCGCGGTTGCGCTGGTGGATAAAGACCATGTCCTGCATCACGAGCGGCAGCAGCGCCTCGACCGTCGCCGACCCCAGGCCGTGGATGACGCGCGCCGCCAAGTGCTCCTTGAGGGACTGGCTGTAGGCGGCCAAGAAGCCGCCGATCCACGAGAACATGGCCGTGACCAGCAGCACGGGGCGGCGTCCGATGGCGAGCGACAGCGGCACCAGCAAGAAACTGGCGGCGCAGTTGGTCAGCGACGGCAGGGTCGACAGGAGCGTGACCTCGTAGAGGCTGACGGGTTGGACGCCGGGCGGGATCAGCGCCATGGGGCTGGGATTCCCCTTCATGTCCGCATGCTTCAGGATCGGCCGCGGGTCGACACCCGAGTACTCGAGCAAGAAGACGGGCAGCAGCCCACCGACGACGAAGTCGGCACACATGGACAGGCTGCCGACTGGCTTCTGTTAGTGATGGGTTGAATAAGGCAAGGGTGGGGGTGGTGGCCTACGTACAGAAACACAGGGCGCCGATGGCAGCATATTTACGCCAGTTGGGCAGGTTCAGAGGATCTAGAGAGTCAATACACCGTCACTGACACCATCATAGTTGCCAAAAAAAAGAACAAAGAACAAAGCATGCGCAAACCTTTTGGGTTGGGAGAAGGCGTCTGTTTGAGGTCAGTCCTTGTTTTAGAGCATCACGTACACAAACACGCGCTGCAGTGCTCACAGGAATCAACCGGATCTTGCCGTCACCATCGTAAATATTGGTGCTTCCGACGATCTCCAGCGGAACTTCTTCATCTGTCAGTGTGGCCGATGTGTCCACTCGCGACAATGGCGGCTTTTCGGTCAAGGTATTGTCCGACGGTGCCTTGATGCTCTCTGTTGCGGTTTGCTCGTCATGATCACGGCCACGGTCGGTATTGTTACGTGGAGTTTCCGATTCCGTGTCTAGTGCCACATTCCACTCGGGAGGGAACTCTTGAACGACATTCGAGCGAGGGAGTGCCATGATGTTGGTGAAGAGCAGGTGTTGAATATGAAAGGAGAGCAAGAGAGAGAAATATTTCAACAATTTTGACAACTCTACAAGAAGGGGCAAAAGCACGAAGTCTATACAGCAGATAGGAAAGGCGAGATATATATCATAATCATCAACTGAGAAATTTCATCGAAGCATAAAATTAGCCTGCCGGCCAGATTCCGTCGACATATACAGCTACGAGTCATAAACCAAGACACAGGCGTAAGCCCCGTGTAAAGTGGCGATAGAGGTCTAAATCTCAGACGCAATAAATAGAGAGGCAGAGAGCAAAGACGGGGATGAAAGGGCAAAAGGTAAAGCAAGGACGTTACATGAGTCGACAGACGCCAACTTCGGGACCGTGTACATCCTGGGGGCGGATCTCGGCCACGATAGTTGCATCCGGCAGTTTACGCCTTGGCATCAAGTCTGGGCCATCTATCAAGATCTTTCCCTGCAACAAGTGGGACAATACCAACTGATAATTGAAATGAGAGAAAGAGAACGACAGAGACAGAGCGGGAGACAAAGACAGAGACGGCAAGCTCCATTCGCCCTTGACTTGACCCCGGCTCGTGTCGGCTGTCTTGTATCGACAAAATCACTTGACAGGGCAAATATAGCTCCCATGTATAGGACGAGTCAGTATTCTCCACAAGGAGTATTTTCTGTTAAAGACGAGTGCTCTGAATCTGGGGTAGAGTATCCATCTTCCATGCTACGCGTACAAGCTCTCTGTTTCAAGGACTTGGGCCACGAGGCTGTAAACAAGCAAAGGACTCAGGCACTATATAGATCGAAAAGACACGACAGCCCCAGATGCAGATACTGGCCGCAGACCATGGTCGGCAGAAAAGTATAGTTGTTCCCCGCAGATCTTTGTTTTAGCCTTGGCATTAGCCCAGCCCATATTTGTTTGGTTTTTTTGATAAATGCGCGACACGTACATCAACCAGCCACCCATAAATGTATTACATATATGTGCCAAAATAGAGTGCCATAGCTACAAAATAAGAATAGACGCATGTATCTTGTTCTTAAGTTCTGGTATTTTGTCCTCTTATCGTGTTTCGGCAATTGTAATTCTCGAAATCAGGACTTGGCGGCAAAATGGCCGAGTCGTCAGTGCAAAGCAGATGATACGCATGCAAAGACCTCGTTGGAGACGTTTGTGACGATCTGTATAGTCGTGGAAAGAGAGGAGAAGATAAGACTACGCATGCTCTGCTCAGGAGAGATTGTACATGTTTCTTGGGCTTTGCATGTTTCATTTAATATGCGCTGCATCTCGGCATTTGATCGGAGAAAAACACGCTTGGCAGATCTGTGCATCGTCCATCTCTGGTATCTGCACCTATGCCTTTTCGTCTTGCCCATGAATGAACACCGTCTAAATGCAACCTCCATCTGCCGTGGAATAAAAAGGAAGATTGACGGAACAAAACGACATGGAAATAAACGGCCGCACTATCGCCATATTGAAACATTTCGAAACAGACCACAACCCTGCAAGAATATTCTCCGACGGGTTGAGGGCGACGAGAAGAGGAATAGACGGCAAGACACAGCGGAAGATAAGAGAAACAAGGCCCAAGATACACTCTCTAAGCAGATATCCAATTTGATTGTTCCTACATATATATAGCTATATTTTATTCTGATAAGGGTTGTTGGGGTTTCTATGATTTGCATATAGCCGGGCAATTTTGGCATAAAGGATTGGCACGGAGGACGAACGCCGCAGGACTTCAGTGGCTTATCAAGAACGTAAATTTGCATAAAGATACCGACATGTATATCATGTCTTCTGATACATTCTCTGTGCGTAAAAAAACTCGCCTCCGCTTCCTAACCACATCCCTGCTGTGTGACCACTTTGACTTTCGTTCTTGCGTCATAACTAGTGCTCCTCTCCTAGCTACTTAACCTCACAAAACTTCCCACACACGAGATGCGAGGACTTGTAGGTCAGCCTCGGTGATGGTTATATCTCGCTCGCTGGAGGCTGCCACGGGAGGACGTAGGAAAAGCTCTTCAAACCGGAGAACCAAAGGCGCGCCCGAAATCTGAAATCGCGCGGCTACACGGCCGGTGTTCGGCACTTGCAGAAGGGGTTCAGGGCCAGCCCATGATATCTCAATCCGTTGTCGGGGTGCAGGCGCCAGCATGGTTGGAAAGGCACGTGCGGCCGCGCGCGTGGTCGTTGCGCCTCTGCGGTGTTCGGAGGTCTGTTGCGTTGCGGTCCACTTTTCGATGACAATCATTTCCTCGTCGATGATCATCTTCAGCAACAGAACAACCTTCATACGGTACTCGGAAGCCGAAAACCACCATCGACACTTCAGCCGTAGGGCGGCCATGGACTGACTCACACCTGTCTCGATGACCAAGGTGGGCCAGTACGTTCTGGGGTCGTTGCTGTTCGCCCGGGGGCCGCCTGCAGAATCTCCTTCACCACTCGATCCACCACCCTTCAAAATAGGGAATGTTGTGGCATAGTAGTCCCTCCATTGGTCATCAGCGCCCATCTGCCAAATTGCCCGCTCAACTAATTTGTAAAGGTATCCATGGCCGGCCTCGTGGGGTGCTGTTGGGATGGTGATGAACAGGGTTGATTTTTCGGACAAATAAAGCAGCCTTGTGCGTCGGTCGAGCCGGTCTCGTTCGACCTCGATGAGACGGAAATCGGCGGGTGTGACGTTACCGACAATCAGGCCGTCGATGTGATCCTTGCCTGTCGCCGCACGGTCCAGTTCTTCAAAGACCGTCACGGTATCGGTGAAGTAAAAGTCCGGTTCAAGTGGAACAGGGCCGTCATCATCTAGCTGCTGGGTTGTCTTCATTGCTTTCTTTTGAAGGGCACAATCTCTACCGTAGTTTCATTTGTCACTGTCATCGTCGTTGATGCAGTCGCCGTTGTCGCTCGCCGTTGTAGCCGCTGTCGTGTGGCTCGGTGTCCGGCTCATAGATTGAGAGAGATAAAGGCCTCGCTCAATGCTATCTGCCTCGGCCGCATAATCAGCAGTCGGTTTTAACTTTCAAGGCATTGTATTGGGAGATGGTGCTTGCGTGGGATTGCGAGTGCGAAAGCCGTCGAGAACAAATGGTGACGTGAGAGAGGTAGGGGCAAACATTAGAACAGTACACGGTTTAGCGTACGCGATGACGCGAATGTATACATATGTCCTGTACGGAGGACATCGACGGTTTAGTAAAGCGCGACCAGTGTTCAGAGTGTTAATGGCATGGTTTGCAGGCTCTGCAATAGTCACATGACTTTCCATGTCCCCTATAACAAATCGCATCATAACGAACATTCTAGGGCATTTCACAGTGCGTTGCAGGGAACGGTTGTTTTTTTTTTTTTTTTTTTTTTTTTTATTAATAAATGCTGCGTTTTCCGAGTTTTTTTGTGTTTTTCTAACTATCGTACACTGACAACACACCCCAGACGTGATCGTCGTTCCTCGCAATGGAAAAAAGAAAACAAACGTCGTCGAGACGCTAATATATGCTTCTTCGTGGTTGGAACTTTCCATACCCGAATGAATAGAACAGAAACAAAAACAAAAACAAAAAATGAAATGGTCATGACATTTGAAGCAGATCGAATCGATCACATATGAAGTCGGCCGCGGCTGAGGAAAGGATGGAATGGCAAGAAGAGGCGACCAGCGAGTATGAGTGTTTGAAGCCGTGACAAGAAGGTGATGGTTGTCGTCCAGGTAGGCGCCTTCTCATCCTCTGTCATACTTGCCGTCTTGTCTGCTGCTCATTCGCGTAGATAGCAAGAGATCTGCCTTGTCCACCATGGTCGCTCGCGTGCCGTTTGCCTCTGCTCTTCTGCAAACAGAAAATGCCGATGTGACAAACCAACTCCTGGCCGAAAAGAAGAACTCGTATTTTTTTTTGTTGGACATCCTCGCCCATTCATCCCCCTTTTTTGTTGTTGCCAAACTCCAAGCTTGCTGTGATATCGGAAAACGAAATGAAAGAAGATGACGGAAGCAGGTGAAGAGCAGATCCGAGATGAAGATTGAAAGGCGAAATCGACTTGAAAGGAAACAAGAAACCGACGTAGGTCGTCTAATATATAGGTCGTTCAAAAAACGTGTGCACATTAGGTCACTGTCGGTCTTATAGACGTTCATACTGGCCTTCCAACGATTGCACAAAAACAGAGGAGGAGACGAGCTGCGTGCATCGAAAGCACGACAACTGCCCTCATCGACCGACCCGAAAGACGTCATCGCCGCTCACCCAGGCTCGGTCTAGAAGGATGGCCAAAAGTCGTTGGCGACATCACCATCGGAATTGGTAAATCTCGCCGGGTTCGGTGGAGACTTCAAGCTTGCGAGTCAGCCGGTTGCCGAATCCGCTCAGGTACTTGCCATTGTTGCGCAGTTCGTACATGTGGCGCATGTCCGTCTCATGGTCGGGATTCAAGGTGTATTCCGCCCGCAGCTCGCCGTCGAGGTCACCGCGGTAGATGTCGAGATGGTAACCTTCCTGCCGGAGGTAGGCAGCGGCATGGGTGCCGCGACGGGCGACGACTTCCGAGATGTCACCAATGTCTGCATAGGTGCGCTCACATTCTCCCATGGCAGCAAGATAGTCACCATACCGCTGGACGGCGAGGTAATGCCGGTTCTCTCGCTTGCGCTGGGCCAGCTTGGTGATCGTCTCATCGTACACGGATGCGACGTCAAAGTTTGCATCAGGAAGTCCTCCCATGCGAATCCGCCGTTCTTCGAACAAGACCTTCGCACGAATCGTCGGGGACATAGCCCCGTATACCTCGCGCTCCGACGGAAAAAAATCCGACTCTTTGGACAAGGGTAACCAGCACTGTAGCAGATCGGACGTGAAAAAGGGATGTCTCATCCGCCGGAGAAACGCCTCTTTGCGCTCCTCATACTCTTCTTCGTCCATCGGGGGATGACGGTCGACGAAGGGATCGTCGGCGGGTCCAGTGCCAATGTTAGAAAACGGCCGCGTGATGGGCGATTCCGGATCAGGGCAGCTGGCAGTGACGACAAGATGGTCGTCCGTGGCCCACTGCTCAACCGCGGCCTGGGCGACGACAGCGTTCGAAGCGCTGACGGCACCATAACCGGAACCGCCCGACTCTTTTCCCGACTCCGTGCTAGCCGAGTCGTCCATTGGGACATGGGAGGCAAAAGCACCGGCAACATTGGCATCGGCCGAGACGGCATGAACACCACAACCTTCAGAGCTGTGTCCACGGTAGCCGGGTAGAGGGCCTTTGGCCGACGAGTTGCCTTGCTGGCCAGCATTGCTGCCATGGCGCGAGTCGGACGAATTGTTGTTGCCAGGAGCAGAACCGCTCGCACCAGCACCGGCACCGCCTGCACCTGGGCCTGCACCTGGACCAGGACCGCCATTCTTGTCGTCATGGTGGCGGTCACCACGCTTGGAGGAAGAGGGAGGGGTTGGCTCACTGTCGTCATCTTCGTCCTTTGTGGGCTTCACGGTCTTGTCAGAGCCGTCCGAGTCGGCCTTTTCGTCCGTGTCCTCCTCGACAGAGGCAAGGACGACTTCTTGACCCAGGCGGCTGTTGCCACGAACAGCACGGTTGGCAGGGCCGGCAGGCGATGTGCGGACAGCACCGCTGTTTGGGTTCGCGGCGTGGGCGCGAGCACGTTCCGCGGAAAGCAGTGGAGCACCACCCATGGGGCTGTTGGGCTGCGGCGCGGGACCAAGAGCCAGGAGACGCGGGTCAATACACGCATTCTCGCCGACGCGGCCATTGGCCGATCCGATACCATGTGGGCCGTGACGGCTAGTGCCTGGGCTCATGTAGTTGTAGCTAGGCAGCGTGCTACCACGCGAAGCTGAATGGTGTCCATGGCCGCTGGACCGCTGAGCGGCCGATCCGTTACCTGCAATACCAGCACGGCCCATGAAACCGTTTCTATAGTTGTCAGGCTGGGAGGACGTCGAGGCGTCCCTCGGCCGATTAACGCGGTCGTCATGAATCTCGATAATGGGACTTCTTCCGGACGTCTGGTTGACGAATGGGTCGTAATGTCCCACAGTAGGCGATACGTCAGCAATAGGCGTTCCATCGCGATGGTGCACCGACGACGTAATGCCGCCGTTGTTGCACTCATAACTGGCACTCCCCTCCCGCATGATGTCAGGAACGTCTTCTGGTCCGCGAGGGTAAAATGGACCGAGCGACATCACAGGCTGCGCAGGGCCAACTATGTCGTCAATGAAAGGGCCAAACACATCTGGCGTGCGCGCTCCGAAGCCGCGGAGAGGACCGTTGTAAGGCGGCGGTCCATACCGCGAGGTGCCGGGCGATATGGAGGAAGCATCGCGACCAAACCGGTACGACCCGCCGTTGTCCGGACTGTAGCCATGAGGAGAGCCATACACATGAGTGTAGCGGTTGCGAGCGTAAGCCGTGTTGTGGCCACGTCCGGCGCCATGTATGCCAGCGCTGAGCATGGGACCAGGACCGGGGCCCAGCAGGAAAGGGTGCTGAACCAGAGGATTGGGGTGCTCGGCACCGCTCCACGTCTGGTTGGTGTACGATGGGCGACGCCCACCAGCTTGATTCAGGCGCGTGTGCTCATGACCACGATGCTGCTGAGTATGCTGAGCCGCGGACGAGCTGCTTGAATGCATGTGGCCACCCGATGCGGCCGGCATGCCATGTCTTGCTGATATCGTCCGAGGTCCGTACGGACCCATGACCGTGACTTGTGGAGAGAGACTGGGCGGTGCATTCTCGTTGCCCACCGGACCGTCCGAGCTCGATGTGGCACGACGGCCGGCTGGTGGAGCAGGGACCTCGGGCTGGTAGGAGCTCTCCCGGACGTGCATTATAGTAGACGGTGTATCGTCACTTGGGGCTTCGCTCTGCTCGGCGGCCGAGCTGCTGTTGCGCTCAAACTCCGAAGAGTTACCAGGTGCCGAAATCATGGCAGCGGAGGTCAAAGCACGGGCACGACGACGAACGGGGGTTTCTGGTTCGATGCGATTTCTGGGCGAAACGTGCTCAACACTTGGGATGGGAATATCACAGTCTCTGAGCTCCGGAGACGACGACACTCCGCGGGCAGTATTATTTCTACCAAAAAGGTGCTGCATCTCAATTCTTTCACCCCCAGGGTCGATGCTGACTGGTGTGGTCTCGTAGGGACTGACACCGTTCGTCTTCGACATGGCGATGATGAGAGGGCCGTGCTCAGCAGGAGGCTGCGGTGAACAGAAAGACGTAAAGAAAAGTTTGAAGATAGGGGAAGAACAAAAGGCAAACCAACAAGAGTCAGCTGCGAAGATGTGTTGTGCTCCGACTTGCTGAGGAAAATAAGAGCAGAGCAAATACGGAGAAGGGGGTTGACAGACGTCAGAAGAAAGATGTACGACGTATATTATACAACATACGAAGAAGCAATAGGAGGTACGAGCTGTCAAAAGACAAAAGAAGTAACAAGAGAAAGGAGGTGGTCGTGACGGTTGTGAGGGTTACCGACAAGAGGGCGAGAAGTGGGTGGGGGACGCAGAGAATTGTGGCCGCGTCTGTCAACACAGTAGGGGTCAAAATCATGCACCAGGGGCCAGCTGACCACGTCGTGAAAATTCTTCACAGTTATTTTGCTTCTGCCTGCGGTCCAGGCTTGTTCTGTGTGCAAAATGGGTCATCAGGGTTGGGTCATGGCATCGTGTCGTGACAAAAACGGAAGGAACGACCACGACAAGCGCCGGGACAATAGGTCTGATGCACGGGCCGGACATGTCACGGAACAGGGTATCCTCTACGCTGTCAGCACTGTGTTGGCGCTCCATGGCTGGCATATGTGCTCTCAGGGGGGCCGCTTCCAGTTGCGTTCTACTTCTACGTGCGGCGGCGTGCGTGCAGACTGTGCACGCCGGACGCACCTTCCTCCCTGGTGTCGATACGCGTCTCGAGCACGGAAGAAGTAGGAGGAAGGAGGTGCCAGGAGAGCAGAATTTTACGGATCGGGAAGGCAGAGCAAGAGGGAAACTAGGAAGGAGGTCCCCGAGACGAGAGGCGGGGGACAATGGTCCATTGTCTATTGCAGCCCCTCGTGGCCATTGAGGAAGGTAAGGCTTTTGATTTTCTGATTTTTTGATTTTTTTTTCGTGGGTCACGTTTCTGGTTATTAGTAGGCGATGTGTTTTGATATTCTAGTCGACGGGCCCAATAGCGCGTCCTTCTTTGATTGTTTGGCATGCTTTAGTCGCTGTTGCGGCCCTATATCGTCTCCCTTCCTTTTTTCGTCTTTCTCTAATATCATATTGCCATCTGAATTTTGTTTCCCTCAAGGATATTTGGCTTCGCAGCCCGAAATACTCGTCAGACGCGACGGGCAGGTAACTTGTTGGTACTGGATTTTCCAGCCGAAAATGTCGCCTCGAGCCCAGTTGAATCGCCAGTAGCAACCAGCCTGAAGATTGGTGGGCAGTTGTTCGCAGCTGGATCGACCGGTGACTCCGCCAAAGTCGGAACCCCTATCGTACATGTTAGATGCTGTCTGCCAGTCTTGATGTGTTTCGTTCCGTTTTGTCCTTTTCGGTTTTCGTTGCAGTATCTCTTCACACATCCTCCCCACCCCTGGCCGGCTCTTTTCCTCTTGTTTTGTTTTGTTTTGGTTTGCTTGCTTCCCCTATTTCGCTGACCGTGCTAGCACCTGCGTTGCTTCGGCCTTTGGTATCCTCCGAAAACATCACAACGTCGTCCGCCCATTTCTCGTTCGCCACTTACCAGTTGTATCGGTTTCCATACTGCCGCGGGCAGCCTTGGTCAAAGTAGCCAAGACCACCGCCGGGCGTTAGAATAATCAAGTCGTCCTTCACGACACTCCCGCCCGCGCCGCCGGGTGTCACAATCTGTACAATCATCTTTTTGCCGACCGCGGCACCCGACAACCACTGCACCTCGTAGCACTTGCAGCAGTTGGGGTTGTCTTCGCGCTGGTTGTCCGACACTTGGATGGCAAACCCGTACGACAAGTCGTCCGCGACGGGGACCGGCTGGTAGCTGTCGCACATGTACGAAGTGCCGCCGGGCGAGCAGCCGGTGGTCGCCGAAAGGCCCGTGTTCTGGTCCTGAGGCCTGTTGTCCTTGTCACAGGTCCGGGCGACGCCCCTGGCAGCAGTCGGTGGTGTCAGTACAGGTTGGTGGTAAGAAGGCATGAGTAGAAGCACTCACCTCGATCTCAAAAGGTCGGAGTTGCGGTTGCCGTTTGCACAGATTGGTTTGCAGCTGTGTTTGTTTGTTGTGGTAAGTTTACCTCGTCTTTGGTTTTCTTTTTTGTATACAAGGCCATAACACTTAACTCACCAGTCCCAGCCAGTGTAGGAACTCGCCGTCGTTACAACCGCTGCTTCGACATTGGCCGCGACAAGCCGCCCAAAAAGTATCAAATGTACCAGCTTGAACAGCATCCTAGCTGCGTCCACCTTGTTTACTTATAATGTGACGATAAGGTAAGATCGAAGAGACGAGCTGCAGCAGGTTCGTTTGCAAAAGTGTTTGCTGGCTTATTTGCAGAAGCAAGATAGAGGACAAAGGTTGTTCGTTTCCCGATGGCACTGAAATAATATATAGAAACAATGAGAGGACCATCATCCATCAGCGTTGCCCACGGCCAGGCGTTTGTTCTGGTATCTGTTTTATATCTCCTTCTTTCCTCAAACCTCGCTGTTTTTCCTATGGCCTACAGCTTCGGCACTATATTAAGTCATACCGGCCACAAGAGCCGAGCTGCAGGTGAGCACAGTAGCTTTGGATATCATATTAACCTTTGGTAACAGGTCACCATCTATAGTATAATACGCAACCTGCCGAGCCACTGAAACTAACTTCCAAGATTGTCCCAGGAGAAAATCACCGATGCCAACCTACCCCTGCCCGACATTACCTGTACCTGCCAAGACGCTATCCGACGGCCAATATGGAAGAAGAGGCTGGAGTCATGGATAAGGTTACTACAGAAGCGGTCCTACACCACCTGTCAGCGGCAGGAATGTGGTGATGTACATCCTAAGTATTCCAGCCGCTGAAAGCGAGTACTCGAGTCATTTCCATCTCGATACGGGGGACGAATACAAAGTCAATATGGACTTTTCTTTGCCATTTGTTAGTGTTTCTTCTTTTTCTTACGTCCTAATCCCCTCACAATATTTACGTCTTCTCCGCCGTTCAAGATACTATATGCTGTACTAACAAACCGGCTTAGTAGACCCAAGAATAAATAAGACCCCTTCCATTATCCGATCCAAGTCTCCGAGCATATTGAGCCGCCATGCCGCGATCGGCACTGTACCACCCCTTTACCCTTTTCTCCGATATTCATCCCACATCCCACAACACGGGAACCGAGCACTAAGTCGTCTTCGGCACTGCAAGTATTCCGTACACGCTCAAAGACCGCCGTGCCGTGTAACAACACGTTGCCCCTTAAGGAGAAGATGGGCACGTTCGGTGTGTAAACTCACCCAGAAGAATGATTCCTGCGGGCTTCACGACTGATGTTGATCATACTGCAGTCTAGATATTATCTCACCGTAAAGTTCCTTTTCCGAAGCATCCCAGCGGAGAGTCGAGCTTAGGGCCGCCCGTGATAGCTAGCTGCTAAGCTGCAACTGCGTAGCGCCGGTCTTCAAATAAGACACTGACGACACACCACATGGCCATCTGACCCCCAAACCTGTCCCATCCTGTGAAGAGTGACCTCCAGCACCTGCACAAGGAATCCGGAGTGCTATTGGCCTTCCAATCTTTCAAAAACCTATGCTGCACCTTCTGTCATCAGATGGCACTTTCAGCCAGTTTGCCTTCTTCCGCTCACTCTGTCACTAATATTACGAATGAAACTTCGCTGACCACACCATAATGTAGCAGATCCTTCATACTCTAATATACCTCGGTGCTACCGTCCCTCGATATTTATTTCTCCGTCCAGGCGGGCGTGTACGGCGACATTTCAAACAGCACCGCAACATCTCATGATCACAAGATTCGGTCACGTGTCTGGGGTTGCACAGCCCGGGGACAACAGATATTCCGCGATTTTCTTCATCCGATCTTTCTGTGCGACACTGCTCGAGTCCTCGAGTCCTCGAGTCCGCGAGACCCTGAGTCCCTGAGTCCCTGAGTCCCTGAGTCCCCGAGACCCTGAGTCCCTGAGTCCCCGAGACCCTGAGTCCGCGGGTCATGGTGATATCAAGAGGATGAACTTGTATGGGGAAGGCGCTGGGCGAGACTGGCCTGTGGCAGATACAACTAGACGACTGCCCCAGTGCCTCTATCAGTTTGAAGCAAAGGGCAGACGGGTAAAAGTGAGTATGGCAACTACATGTCCGGAATTAGTGTTTGTCCAATGACACTGGGCAACGTTGTTTTGTACGTACGTGTTTGGGAATCGGAAATCTGAGACTACATACCCCAGCCTTCGCCCCTCATCCTTAGTCACCCAAAAGGCACCCAATGCGGTAGCTGCAGCGGACAGGGTTCCGGGCTATTAACCCCTGAAAAATCTAGCTCGCAAACCTTAAGAGGACTCTATTACTTAACAAATCCAAACCCCTTTTTGCAAAGCACATTGAACACATCAAGCATATCAAATCATTGCGACGCCTCCATCATGGCTGCCCCAGCACCGTCTGAATCAACATTCTATCCGATTGTGAACGACGACCTTTTCAATGAGCATTGCATCCGGGAGAATGAGGCATGGGAAAAAAATTGCTCAGGGCCTCCAACATCCGGTCGCTGGCAGCGCTTGTCAGCCGGGAGATGGGCAATCGCTGCCCGGTGGAGTTTGTCACGACAGCGAAAGGCTCCTACAATCTTGTGCTAAAGTTCCACATTCGTGACGGAGCCGAGCCCAAATACGTTGCACTGCGTGTTCCGCAACGCGGGTACTCGCCCAGTGCGCTCGTGTCGGAGAAGCTCGAAAACGAGGTCCACTGGATGCAGTACTTTGAGGAGCAGCGTATCGCTCCTGTCCCGCACGTCTATAGCTGGTGCTCAGAGCGAGGTCCGGGAGGTATGGATCCGTATATTCTCACGGACTTTGTCGCCGGCGAGAACTTAAACGCCTGCTGGACTCGGTGGGAAGCGTCCGCATCCGAGGCGGACGAGGTGAAAAAACGTTCGGTCTTGCGACAGCTGGCCGTCATTTGGCTCGAACTTAGTCACGCCCGGTTTGATAAAATCGGGTCTGTTACCAAGGCCGCTGACGGCTCGTGGGTTGTCACGCAGCGCCCGTTGACGTACGATACGTACGTACACTTGTCAGGCATCCCAGACTTTCCAGCTGATACGTGGCCCACAGGGCCGCTGCAGAGCACGCAGGAGTACACGGCATTTGTCGCGCACTTACGGCGCCAGCAGATGATGTGCTTGCGCAACATCAACCTACCTGGAAAGTGGGATGCCGAAGGCTTCTTTGATTTCCAGACGGGCAAGCACATCGATATGGAGCGCGCCATGGCAACGGCGAGCGGCCGCCTCCTCTCTCGTCGTGCCATGGATCTACCCGACTACGCCGCCCATCTGGAGAGTGACAGCGGGCCGTTTAGTATCTTCTGTCCCGACCTCTCTAGGTTTGATATCCTAGTCGACCCGGCCACAGGGCAAATCACCGCCCTACTCGACCTCGAGTTCACAAACGCCATGCCCGCCGCATTTGCCCAGGACCCTCCCCTGTGGCACGCCACGTACGACCTCGGTAGGTGTATGGAGCGTGGCCTGTTGTCCGTTTGGCAGGAGCGGTACAGGCCCAATATGGAGGCTTTCCTCTCGGTCCTTGAAGAGGTCGAGGCAGAACGCGGCGAAGCGTCGCCGCTGCTGTCGACCAGGATGCGCGATTCATGGGCCCGCGGCACGTATCTAGTTAACTGTGCCCTTAATCATAGCGAGATGACGGACATTCTCTATCATGAGGTACCTGCATTATTCCCGGTTCTAGATCCGTCTGTCGTTACCGAGGAAATAAAGGCGTATCAGGAACACACCACGCACCAGATTGCATCGTACAGTAAAGAGAGTATTTCGCTCTTGAAGAAGTCAGCGGGTAGTGGCGATGTGAGCTAGCGAGGTGGCCATGGCAATTGTTTAGATAGTCACTGGGAAGGTTTTCACGGAGGCAGAAGCACCAGTGCAATAGTTTAATGGCTTTTGTCAAGCTTTACTCGGAATTTATTTTGTTTTAAACCTAATCAACTAATCGTGTTCATACATTGGCTTGAAGACTGGTAGTTTTCTTTTCTTTTCTTTTTTTATTTATTTTTTATTTTTTGTTGGAGGAGGAAGTTACCCTCCGTCATTTTTTATTATTTTTTACAGTTTTTTTGTTTGTTTATAATTAATTATTGCCCCGAACCTCTTGCCCGCAATCAAGATATGTTAAGAAAATGACAAAGAAATAAAGAACTGAAACGAGTAATATCCGTAAACTTAAAACGTTAAGCACAAGAAAAGGATTCGCAAGCAAAGAGAACAGAAACTCAACATCACTCTTCGCATTCTTCCAAAATACTCTCCGCAGCATATATCTTTATCGAAATCTCGCTCTCCTCGTCGTCGAGAATTTTCAGATCCGCGTCCTTCTTGTTCTCTAGCTCTTCCAGCCGCCTGTTGATTTCTTCTATCTCCTTCTCCTTCTCGGCGCGCGCATTTTCAAGCGCCTCTTTCTCTTCCTGATAGGCTTCTAAGATGGAAGCTCGGCGACAATTCACATCGTCCGTGGCCTCGTCTTTTTTTTCATCAATTGAGTTCCTGTCCCTTTCGGCGTCGGCTCTGCGCACTTTGCGCAGCAGCTGTTATCACTGCTTTCAGCTGAGCTTCAAGGCCATCGACAATGCCACTCCATATTTGTGATTTTTGGCTACAGAGGTATGAGTGCCTTCTTTCCTTTCTCGTTTCTTTCTTCTTTACCGTCAGCTAGTTTGGAACATTTTTCGTGCTCCACATGAGTTAGTTAGTGGAGAGGACGCATACTTTGTGCCTTTAGCAGGTCCGATTCTTGGCTCGTTCTTTCGTTACTATTAATGAGAGAGACACGATGGAATGTAGAATGTCTTCTCAGCCAGCCTCGTAAATATTATAAATGCGGCGTACAAATTAAGCATTATCGATAAAAAGATGATGGAGATGGACATAAAGTACTTGAAGGATAAGTTAGAAGAGTGTGCACTGGACTACCATTGCAAATACAAAGCGTGTCATGCTTCGAGGAGATCCTTCACTGTATGGAGCAGAAGTCGCAGTCGCACCTGCGTCAGCCAAAAAGAGAGCGGGATATTCTCTCGCTTTCACCCACGTTGAACCTGGTGTGGGGGTCACTCCTAAAATCTCCCGTGCTTTGATTTGATGATGGCGTGCACTTGGCGCACCACGGGCCAGGCTACCTAACCGCCATGTCGAGATGAAATTTTAAAATGAGATCCGCCCGTATTTGATTTTTTCATCACACGTTTTTCCTCTTCATGGGTCTAGATAAGGCTGTTTAGTGGGCTCGGTGGGTTTGCGTCTGTCTTTTTGGTGCCAAAAGCCGCCATCGCCATCCTTAACGGCACGCCCCCTAATTTTATTGCAGATTCGAAACATTTCGTCAACAGAGCCTCTTGTGTTGTCAACAGAGAAAGGGGACTGTTTGCCAATCGGTGGCGCGTTGGTTCATAAAAAGTTTGATGACGGCGAAGCACAGCGGTGCGACGTACAGAGTATTTTGTCGACGCCGCCGAGAAAAAGGTTCCTGTCGAAATGAACGTCACAGTTTTTCTACATCACACCAATTTCATATTTCATCCAGTCCCAGCGGCAGCTGCAAGGCTACGCTACGGGACAGCGTGCACACAGCCGACGTGGACGACGGGTTGACGTCTTCCCAATCAAATCACAAAGTAGCCAGTTGGATGGTGAAATATCACATCCGTTGTTTTCAAATGAACGCAGAACCAGTTGTTGCGTGACCATGTTCCTTTTTCCAATGTCACGGAGCAATAGCTACTGGCACACAAAGTACGAACAATGGTTGTCGTTGGAATCCTACCCGATTACCACATAACGGCCGTATGGCACACTCGGAAAGCAATTTCGTAGCTCCTGGGGACGAGCTCTCTGTGCCTCGTACACTGGAGTCTCTGCACACCGCGCGCATAACGAAGGACCCCGGCCCCCAGGTTTCTGCCGTATGAGCTGGCGTGTGTGCGCAAGCACCATTGTGAATCCATCGTGACCCCATCTACGTGGCTGCATGTTGCATTCTTGTTCCCATCGCCTTTCCTCTGCCTCGTATACAAGTACCAAGACAAGTACACGGAACCAACAGAGTCCAAGATGAGGGGAAATACGAATCGCCAGCAGGCTTCCGACAACCGGTCCTGCATTGCCAGAGACGAGCAGAACAGAAGCACAGGTCCATGTCCATATTGAGTCGGATGCAGCATGAGACCCCATGCCAAGTTTTCGACCAAAAGGAGACGACGCGAGAAACGAGGCAATAAAAAAAGAGGGAATCGAAAAGTGCAGAATGATAACAAAAAGAGGCTACGGAGTAGGGATCCCACGGAGGACTGGGTTGACCAAATCCAGAGATAAGAAAAGTGACCCAGTTCGTCCGAGCAAGAGATGTGGGTTCCCATCATGGCGTCTGCAAGCGGCCCCGGCGGGATCGGCCTTGTGGCTAGACCACTTAGGCCTTCTCCAGTTACGTAGAGCTTGAAGGGCATCATCCATGGCTCGCTCTCTCTTGTCCAGACCGCAACAGTGACGTCTTGGATGCGATATGGTCTTGCAGTGAGTGGGACGTGCGACGTAAACATTCTGCCGGTTGAAATAAAAAAAGTTCTCATTGTGAACACCCACAATGCAGGACTGCAGGACTGCAGAAGTGCAGAAATCCTACTCTACGATGGTAAGATGAGGGCATGCAGCGGTAGGCCGTCGAGGTTACTGACAGGCAGGGTTGCGAAATTAGTACTGTAGTAGTAGTAAAGGCCTATACTAATACTAATAGGGGTTTTTTAGTACTAAT